>ML784297.1:828862-861417 GCA_009831015.1 Picea engelmannii | reverse complement strand
CAAATCAATGAGCATCCATGGAACCCTAACCATGAAATCATCCACAAAACTTGAAAAGCATCCACAAGATCATCTCCAAAACAAGGTGCATAAGTCATCCATAGCGAAAAAGAGAGATAGAAGACAAGTGTAGTGAATCGTGATGATTCTCCACAAGATGAGTTATGATTTACAAAATGGAGCTCTCCCTCTATATATACAAGGTAACCGAGCGCTATATCCTCCTAAGAAGCCCCTAAAACATGTAAATCCATGATACAAGGTGGATAGGTCTTAGGCCGATACCCAAAAGTGCCTCCAAAATGAAAATACAACACTAAAACATCAAAATGTCCTCCTAAAAGGCCACGTGTGAGTGTAAAGTGACAAAAGGGGGTGGCGTCATCTTCTCAAGGGGTACAAAAGCTCCAAAAGTCACATCCATCCCCAAAAGGTGCAAAGCATCGTCAAAGGTCTTGTCCCCTCATCAATAGGGTCACTTCTTGTCATCAACAAGGTGCCAACTCATCACGCATGTGTTGGGTCGACTCAATCAAAAGTCATATCACTCCAAGCATGACGTCATCCTCTAGATATGCAACGTCTTAAGTGAAAATGCCAACATTATGAAGGAGGACTCCATCATCCCTCCAAAGGGGTATATCACCATCATCACATGCCACACCATCAATCTAAGCCATAACATCCTCAAAGGGTGCATGACGTCATTAGGGGCTCCATGTGGCATGTCTAGGTGCATGTGCAATTTCTTGGTTCATCGATGCAACGTCCTAAGTCTAGGAGGTGCCAGGAGGTGTGAAAGGGCATGCTAAGTCATCAAGTAGCTCAATGCTCATCATCAGGGGCCCAACGTCCTCCATACAATGTGCAATGTTCAAGGTAGAAGCACCAAAATGTCCTCCATAGGATCATCTCTCGGGGTGCATCATCATCAAGCAAGGGTTCATAGAATAAGGTAAGCTCAACCATTATGGATACAAGAGCCATTAGAATCATAAAAGGTAAGCTACAATTTAATACAAAATCCACATAAGTAATTCACATTAGGTATCTTCTAAGTTTAGAGCCATTATGCAATTTGCCAAGTTTAGGTATGGGAGGACCATCACAAGACCCTATTAGGTGTGCCAGTACCCAAGTAGAGGAGTAGTTCCTGATAAACCCATCAAAGTATAAGTATAAGTGAATGATATGACATGAAGTTTACTTCATGGTCATGGTGTCATTGACATGCAAGGCCACGTGTGAGGTTCATCTCCATGAGCAGCTTTATAGAGGGAGCGCTTGGTGCATTGAGTTACCCTTTCCTCGACACTATTTCTTTCCAAACCCCCATTCTTTCCTTTTGATATTCATTTATTGCTTTGCAAGACCTTGTTTTAGGTTTATGCATTTATTTTTACTAGGATTCAATTAAGTCATTTTAATATGTTATGCATTCAATGCATTAGGACTTAGGGTGATGGCCTCCTAATGAGGGGGTATAGCTCAAGCTGATCTTCGGCTTTTGATTTATCATTTGTCATCCCATTTCATTTTCCATTCTTTTACTAGTTGCATCAACCTAGGGCATTCAAACCCCTTCTTCTCATAGGAGGATGAAGGTACAAACCTTTTTGGGATACATGTAATAGCCACTTCCAAAAGATAGGACAATGGGAGAAATATGGATGGAATGTGTTAAGTATAGGGGGGATTGGTACGTTACTCCTATCAAGGCCTCCCAGTAGTACCCCTGTTCCCTTAAAGTGACAACACTTGACTAGGACACATATGATGGCCACCGAGGTGAAACAAGGCAAAAAACATAACTTCCAAGCATCATGATCCATTATCTGACTTCAACCTATGATCCTCACCTAAATGCCTAATGTATTAAATGTAACACTTTGTATGAAACGATGACTAATGTACCTCATGTGCGTTTTACCACCATCATTGGATGAACCTGTCGATCAACTGAATGAGCTGAGCAATGATGAGGGGGAAGGCATCTAAGGGGTTGTTGTTTGTGGAGAATGCTGATCATCATCTCTAGGATCACTATATGCAATGTGGATCATGGAGACTGATCTCCTCTACTTACCCCTAGGTGAGAGGGGGTGACAGGGAGTAGTCTCATAGTCTTTAAACATTGCAATAGTGCCCCCTCCTTGAATTGCTCTGCCCTTGAAGTAATTGGAGTATAGGATGTTGAAGTAAAGTTTGGCCTTCCTAGGTAGCATCTTTTAAGGATAAATCCTTCCTCTAAATAGGTACTTGAACAAGACTATTCCTCAATTTCTTCTCTCGATTGGCCAAAACGTATATTGGAATGACAATAACACAACTTTCATCATTAAGAGGTGGTAGGGTGTTTGAAATTTGAACATTTCTTTCTACTACTTTCTTCAAGCATGAGACATGAGAAGTTAGAAGTGTACCAGGAGTGTTTCATATATAATATATATTTTTATATATTATAATTCATATATATTAAAGAAACATGCAAAATGCAAAATTAGTTGCATAAAATTTGAAAACATATATTTTTGTGCTACCTGTAGACAAATACCACATTATCAAGAAGTTAGAATTGTCATTGTTATCGCACAATTTGTACTTGTTCAAAGCCCAAGACAAGTAGGTGAAATTGGCGTAACAACATGATATCCCACCACCGTCACCTCAGTGAGAAATCCCCACTTTCAAAGATGGATGGAAGTCCAACCCGAGGGAGGTGTCCATGGTGACCTAAAGGGTTGGGTAAGCTAAGGATATGGTTAAGATATACCCCCCTCTCACTGGTCACCTAAGTCAAGAATGTCTATGTCCGAGAAATTGAGGCAAAGAAGAGTAATTGGTGTACCTTCTCGGAACAAGAACAATATAGCATATATATAGCAATTTCCAAGTACAAGAATGATAATAAGACCTCAATAGACAATCAAAATATATGTTGGCTGTTATGAAATTGCAACAAGTTCTCAGTTTATAACAACAATTGATGTTTTATAATAGCCAAGAGAATTAGTGCTCAAAATTGCAAGAAAAGACAGTAGAAATTAAGCATATTTTCCAAGGATCAAGTAACAACTTCCACAAGCAAATTCTGAGTGAGTTAGCTATGGGTTAGGTTAGTGTATGCAGAAAATTGGTATGAATTAGTATGGCTGTAGCAATGTTTTGCAACAACAACAAGTTAGTTGATGATTTTAGCTAAGCTAGGGTTAGTAGAAGTTAGTAGATGCTTTAGAGAATAGTGTAAGATTTGATTGATCAATTCCTTCAACAAGAGCAAGTAGACAAGTGCCTTTTGGGCTTATGGAGTCAATTACAACAGCAACAATAACTTGGAGAAATAAATGGTAATAATGGTCTAAGGATGGAGAGATAAAGTCTTGAGGTGTTGGCACTTCAAGGCCTCAAGCTCTAAGTCTCAAAGATGGAATTTTGGCAACTAGTTCTCCTTGGACATTTGAAATATATATTTGCAACTAGTTCTAGAACAAAACTCTAGCACTTTAGGGCTTTAGAAGCCTATCTAAACAAGATCTTCTTATCAATTTAACAAGTGGAAAAAACTAGAGAGAGGAAGAAGCACCTTATGTCCCTCTCCTAGGGTTATGAGCAAGCAATTTCATAATCTTTAATATGAACAAGTAAAAATATACCACAACATTTATAGCATAAGCAAATTGCAGGTTTTTTACTTACTTCCCCAAGAATAATCAAGCACAAACCCTAGTTGAAGACCTTTCCACCATAAACAAGCCAAGAGACATCACAAAATAGCTTCTCCAAGAGGTGCGCATTAATTCAAGAGACCGATAGCCCAAGTGTAGCGAAAATTTCAGTCCTACTCTCTTATGAGAGGAAGTTTTGATATGAAAAAATGAATTGTGGCTAGCCATATTTATATGGGAAATTCTAGCCTCTTTAATCCAAAAGTTGTGTCGTTCAAGTAATGAGCCTACTTCTTAATTTGCCCATTCAGATTAGAATAAATTCAATTTTTACAAAACGACACTTAAAAGGGTGACGTTATGCCCTTTTAGGGTGACGTTAGGCATCTAATGTGGAATATTGAGCGAGAGAAGTGCAATGCTTGGCCTCCAAAGGCCCTAGTTCATGCCCACATGTGCCAAAATACCATGTCAAACCCTCCTCCATCGAAACCCTAATCTCCTCTATGATGTCAGGAGCTGGGTAAGTGACGTCCAAGCCTCCAAAGGCCAACGTCCAAGTGGAGAGGGCTGGGAGCTGGTCTCCTAGCCATGCCAAAGTGCCTCCCAAGGCAACAACCTCCTCCTCTGATGTGCAAATGGTGATCACAAGCTAGCCCCAGATATGGGGTCTCTACATCCATCCTTGGGATCCAAAGCCCTATGAAGGTTCGAACAAGTCATCTCCTCATGAATACCAGTCCACCGGGCAAGGTCCTGCAAAGACAAACAATACGCCCTCCAAGGGTCCATAAGTCACAAGAATCATGCGAAGTAAGCCACATATAATAATAGAACCACCCAAAAATGTGCATCAAACCCGCCTTTTCAAACTAAACAAATGCTCAAGACCTTATACAATTTGTCAAATTTAGGTGTGGGAGGGGTGTCAAGGCATCCTATTTGACCAGTCAATCCCCAAGTCAAAGGTGTTTCCTAAGGAAAACCCATCTAAGCCATGTATGAGGATGAGGTGGAGTGGGGTAAAACCTCTGGGCATGGGGTTCATGACATACAAGGGTTCGTATTGTTTCATTTATGGGTGCCTTTGTAGAGGGTGTGCTGCACCTTTGTTTTCAATGCAACCTTTTTCCAAGCCCATTTATTGCCATTAATTGATTAAAGTCCAAAACAATTGGGTACTATAAGACATGGAAAGAAAAGAGTACCGCAATGTCACTTGAAGCTAGAGGTACACAAAGTGCCATATGCATGGAAAGGAAGGGACACCGCATAAGTGTACACACCTCAACAAGTGGGACATCTATATAATGCGAGTTTGCTTTTGCTGGTCTTTCAATTATTTTAGGAGAAATGTTTCATTGTTCTCAAGACCTCTTGGGCGAGCATCAAGAAGATTACGATTTGGATTTTATCCTTTGCCAACTACATTTCCCTCTAGGCCTTCAACCCCTTCTTCCCATGAAATGAGGTACAATCCCTTCTTGGGTTAGTGCACCCGAAAATCCCAAAAGATAAGGAGACAGAAAGAAAGAAGTATGGAAAGTGATAAGTATGATCGAGAATGGTACGATGACTCTTCAAGGAACCCCCCAGTAGCACCCTATTGCCGAGGGTGACCAACTTACTAGGACAGAATGACACCCACCAAGGTTAAATAAGGAAAAGAGTGTAATTTCCAAGCAAACGTTTTGTAATCAAGAAATAATTCTTTGCAAAATATTCAAATGCTTCAATTATTAGAGTGACACTTACCATGATACTGTACTTATTACCTCATGAAGCAAGACTTGTTGTCCTCTAGGACGAGGCTGGTGTGATAGATGATGCTCTGCTGCTGGTGATGTGTGGTGGTGCATCAATGAACAGGAGGGGCCCTGTGGGGCTATGCTAGTCAATCTGTCTCTCCGACATTCCATGTCTGCTACTTGTGGGCCTCGAGACATGATCTCCTTAGTTACCCCTAGTGTGAGGGGGTAACCGTCATTGATGGTAGATTAATCATTAGAGGTTGGAGCATCCATTTAGTACACATATAACATGTTACATTGATCATCTAGTAGTTACAAATAGAGTTTTAAACTAGATAACGAGAAGTAGACGATAATGTTATTAAATGAAATAGGGCATCATGACTACAAGCAACTTCTGCTTTAAGTTCCTGTGATCTAGTACTAGGTGTATTGGGACTAGTAGGATGAGAACCACCATGAGCTACATGGCCCCCATGAGCTTTAGAAGCTTATCTAGACAAGATCTTCTTAGCATCTATAACTAACCTAAAACTCTCTAGATTTTGGATTTTTCCTTGTCTAGTAATTGGGTTATGGATTTCTCATACTTAAGGCTCTTGTATCCTTTAGTGTATTTGTGGACGGAAGTAACTATCTCATGCCAGTAGGGGGAGTTAAGAACATTGAATGGTGTACCACATGCATAGAGAAACCTCTTCACTTTTGCATGTGCCTCTTACCTACTGCGAGCATCAAGGCGCTTTGGTTTTGTAACATGCCTTGTATGCTCAGCCGTGGATGTGCTAGCATTAGGGATGGGGCAAAGTTGGATTAACTGAACATTCTATATGTTGTATTGGATTGAACCTTTTGTTTTTTTATTACCATACTTTATTTGTGTTTCATCCTCTTCCTTGATGTATTTCTACTCTAATTTCTTTTGGTACTTGGGTGCAAGTTTTGATTTTGAAGGACTTTGAAGTTTGAACCTGACCGTACCCTACAAACATGCTTCCTTATATGAACTAGTTTACGTTTTGCCCTCATTACATCCATGGCTAATATAAATTTATTAGTTCCACCCACTTTCTTCGGCAAGTTTTTTCACATACTTCCACAATGGTGTTTTGTTATATACTTCACCATCACTTTCACCTTCATCCCCCATATCCCCTTCTACTTCTTCCTCCTCTTCATAGAATAGGTCATCGTGGACTTTCTCGTCTTCTTTCTCATGATTCCTATTACCCACCAACACCATTAGAATAAAAAACTGAAGTAGATAAAGCATGGGGAACATTTTTTTGAAGTTGTCGATGAAAAACTTGCAATAGAATGAGAGAGAAGAAGGAATGGGAAAGAGTAGGAGAAGGAAAGAAATCCACAAAAAAACAACACAAAGGAAAAAACAACAACAAAGAATGGGCTTAGAGCTTACCTCTTCAATGTTCTGACAATAATGGAATGTGACTCTAGAAGCTTTCAATGTTTCCTTCAAGCTCTCATAGATATTCTCTCCTAAAAAATCAGTAAGAAGCCCACTCAAAACCCTAGCCAAATGTGAGTGAAATCACAAGTAGAGTGAGAAGTTTTATGAAATAAGGGTTTTATTCATCCCTTGTCCCTTACCTTATCTTTGGGGCCTTTCCTTGGGTCTTGCATGCAAAAATAAGAAAAATTAAAGAAAAAGAATTTTACTCCTTGTGCAGGAGCTACGCTGCGAGGGAGGCCCCAACCCTCCTGACCCTTGCTCTCGAAGCGTGCTCCTTGAGGGAGTGTTTAGGAAGTGCGCTTCCTGAACGCTCCCTTTTGGCAACACACTCCCCTAGTAAATTATGCGCTCCTTGCCCATTTTCGGAGCGCAAAAAAAACGCTCCCTCAACGCTCCATGTCGCTCTCGCATGATGTGGTGGTTTTTTTCCTCTTTGTGGGTGTTTGGGAACCAAGACAAGGTTCCAATGGCTTCAAAAGGCATGGCTAGGATTTGTTAAGATTAAAACACTCACTCTCTCCATTTTTCTCTCATTCTATTTTTGATTTCACTCATTTCACTCATCTTTGTTAGGAGGGTTTTGAATGGGTTTCTTACTAGTTCTTGAGGAGATTGAAGGCCGCTAGAGGGAGATTGAAGGGAGATTGGAGAACTGGGAAGGGATTGGAGAGCTTGGAAGGAATATTGAAGGCTGCCATAGGGAGATTGGAGAGCTTGGAAGGGAGATTGAAGGCTGCCATTTGTGAGAGTTTGGAAGGGAGATCAAAGGCTGTCATAGTCATATTCAATCACCATTAGAGAGCTAAAGAGGTAGGCTCTTAAGCCCATTCGTGTATTTCTTTTATAAAAAATTCCATGTGTTGTAAACTAGTATTTTTTTTTCTGACAAAAAATCTATGTAAATGCTTTTTCAATTGAAATCAAAATATACATCACCTTACACTCACTAGGAGCTATCTCATGCCAAAAGGGCCAATTAGCGTACCAAAAACCTTCACATGTAAAACATACATATCAAGATAATACCTCCGTTGTCCTGTACATTTCACCCGCAGGCCTACAGGTACAACCTTGCCCAAAATTTCAAGGACCAGATCTAGAGTTAATTGCCCACAATTTGAGATAGCCAAATGCCTTGTGAAACAAGGATCGAGATCTCACTACCAGTTGTCAAAAGATATTACCAATAGTAATAGTCTCGCCACCTCTATTTAACTCCCAATTGCTTGTCATCCGAAATCAAACATATTCGACCAAAAACCCATGCATTGTAAACTAGTTTTTTTTTTCTTTATTCTGAGAAAAAATCTGTATATTTGATATTTCATAAGAAATCAAATTATACATCCTACTGATCCTCATAACCCAGGCCTGAACATCAAAGGGGTCCATTTCACTTTTCGAGAGGACCCAAATTACCAACAAAAACTATTCCAGACAATCTCATCATATAAACCAGAATAACAAAAAACCATTTCAAAATATCCCCATAGATCGGATTATAGAACATAGGATAGACTTGACCTCAAAACTAGAACCAAAGAAAATAATGAATATAGTTGTTTGAGTCTCAGGTAGAGCTACCCCGCCCTGATATTCAGTGCTGACTACGATACCTTCATCTAACTCAATAACATTTTTTGATAGAAGGCCTGCTTGCTAATTGAATCTTTTGTAGATATGTTCAACTAAAACCTAAGTCACATGGTTCGGGTTCGAGTTCGGGTTTGGCAAGGATTAAGTTTGATTTGGGTTTGAATGAGGTTCGAATGAGGTTTGGCTTCAGGTTCGACTATATACATTTTTCAATATATATACATACATACATAGATATATATATATTATATATATATATTATAAATAATATAATAATATGTTATATATTATATATTAATTATTAATAATATTATATATAATATAATAATATATTATTTTTCCTCGAAAAAAAAGGGTAATTTTATTCATCCGAAGAGAACCAATTTACATTTTGTAAGTGCCTTAAGCACAACCCAACCATGGGTACAGTATCAGAAAAAAGAAGCCCTAAGGGACAAAGAAGCTGGCTATAATAGCCACTAATGTGGAACAAGAAAACCCACCAAGATAAGCACACCAGAAGAGCAGACCCCAGAGAAAATCCCTGAACGCTGGAAGGACCAGGTCATAGCGGTATGGAGCTACCACAACAAGAGAACCATAAAGCATTGGGACCAACAAAGACCCCCTCAAACGCCAGAAAAGGAGAAACCAGAAAGCTGCACGCCCCCAATAAGGACCTCAAAGTGCCATCACCGCAAACACCGCATGCCCTTATCGAGGGCCTCAAAGCTCTGGCCCAGAGCCCCTTCAGAGATGAGGAAGAGAAAGACACTAACACCCACCAATAGAATCCCGATCCGAGCATACATCAAACCGTGAACATCCAACAAAACCAGAGAAAAAACCCTAGACGTCCGAAGCAATAGAACCAAACAAAACCATCCACGCAAGAACGACTGTCTGTAGACAAGATTTGGTGGAAAACGAGGCCAGAACCTAGCCCCAGGAAAAGTGGCAAGAAAAAAAACCGGATCAGCTAGATTCGCGCCCATAAAGACAAAACCATCCACGCAGAGCTTGAAAGCAAATCCTCTGTGCGCACAGAGAACCACAAATAGCCAATGGCAAGAGAACCCTCGGAGAACGACGACGAAGAAGTAGTAGATCAATCCGTCGAAAACGAAGCAAATGGGCAGAAAAAACCACAGGACCAGATCCACCTCCCAACAAATCTACAAAACGACAACTCAACCGAGCTAGATCCACGACAACTCAACCCAAAAAAACTGCAAACGGGGACGAAGACGCCGAGATAATTAGACCACGGATGCTGCAGCGTGGTCTGCGACTAGGAGAACCCTAGCCGCAATCCCCTCCAATATAATAATATATTATATATAATAAAATATGTTATATAATATATTATATTATATATAAAAAATATATGTTATATAATATATTATAATATATATATATATATATATATATATATAATAGAATATGTTATATAATATATTATAATATATGTTATTACAATATATTATAATATATATAATATGTTTGCGGGCTTTCAATTCGAATTCCAAACCTGGCGGCGGGTGGAGAAGGCCCGAGCGGCCAGCGACGAGGGTTTAAGTGGAGCTTGGAGGGTCGAGCAGCGAGGAACATATGGTTTAGGCGGAGGCAACTGCAAACACGATATGTAGGGTTTAGGATTGCAAACACGATACATAAGTGACAGCCTACAAGGCGACGACGAGGGTTCAAACTTCACAATGCAGACTGAGTGAAAAGGTTTTAACAACAGTGAGGGTTCCGGTGCGGTGAGCAAACATCGAACTTGAAAACTAAGCACGTTTTATAAAATTCGTCTTTGAGGTTCGGTGAACCTGGATGAATTTGAAATTTTTTTGAGGTTCACCGAATTTCGAACCTCAAGGTTCAAGTTTGGCGAACCCTGTGACTTAGACTAAAACCGAGACAAAAAATCCCTGCATCTCGCGAATCCTACGGTACCAAGGAATCAAACAAGGTTGTCCAACTGAGCTTTGCCTTGAAACCAATCCACTGCAACCTTTGAGTCCCCTACCACTTGGAGTTGCCGAACCTTAATATCTTTTGCAAAGAGCAGTAGCACCTAGAGTGCTATCAATTTTTCCTTGGAGTTTGTTCCAATCCCCAAACCTCGTTTTAGACAATAATAATGCTCTTGAATGAGAAATAGAACCATTCCCGCAACACACTGAGATGGAGACCCTTAGTTGGTTCCATCAAAGTAGCTCCAGGCAACGAAATGATCAAACACCAGGGCAATTATGGTTTTAATCAATTTCGGAACCAAATCTCTCTTAATTTCCTTGAAAGCCACTCTAATTTTGTGAGCCACGAACTTTGGACTACCAGACTTGTCTTTGAATAAAGTTTGATTTCGCTAGAGCCAAATTCACCTTAACATGTAGCTGGGAAGGTCTATAAAAGATTTAATCTGAGGGTCTCTCACCCATTGATTCATACATTGCTCTAAAGAGTTCGATTGCCAGATACCAGGAACATTTAAAACCTGAAATACTTCTTTCCAAACCAACTTTGCAAAAAAAAATTTCACAAACAAATGATCCACCGATTCTTTCTTTATCCAGCATAGCACACCCTTGTTTGGTTTTGCCCAACCTCTCTTTTGGCCATTGGCCCACATCAATATTCTATTTTCCATTGCCAGCCATGAAAAAATGTGGGTTTTCAAAGGGCTTTTCCATTTCCAAAAGCCTGACCACCACCATTTGACTTCTCCATCTAACAATTCACGAGATAATGCCTCATATCCCAATTTTGCCGTACTAATGCATCATCCTCATCTCGTAACAACACTGCATCATGCACCATAAGGAAAGTATAATTGTTCCATTCCATCGCCATGCCACCTTGCAGATCGAGCTCATCCGTCGAAAGCCAATACTACCTCCATCCCCCATTGCATTCTGGACCCCAACATCTGCCAGGAACCTGTATCCACGATTCTGTTGATGAGGTCTTAAGTTATGAGAGATAAAATAACTCTCACCCACACCTACCCAAGGATCCTCTCCAAGCCTAGCCATACTCCCACGGCCTATTTTCCAGGCCACCCATCGACCAAGGATCGAAAAGGCGCACACTAGTCTTTTGCAAAGATTTGATGCTCCACAATGGGACTTGGGCTCGACTCTAATCCACTGTTCCACACTAAGGTCACATAAATATTTACACTTAATTATCTTGCCTTATAATCCTTCATTAATAGTCTGTCTCCTCAAGCTCTTGGTAGCTAGAGCTTGACCGAATAAGTAGACATTTTTCAGTCCCCATCCTCGTTTTTTTGGTTTGGCCAAAGAGCTCCATTTGACCAATGATATACTTTCTTTCTACTTTTTTCTGGACCATAGGAAACTGAAACACTTCCTTCTAATCTTATCTAAAATACTTTTTGGCACATGTGCTAGCGAAAGCCAATAGACTGGAATACTTTCTAGTACAGATTTAACTAGCACAAGCCTTCCTCCCAAAGTAAGCCACTTGTGGCACCAAACACTGATTCTTTCTTCCACCTTCTTGAGTAACCACAACCAGTGATCTACCCTATAATCATTTGGCTTCATAATATATCCTAGATACTTTAGCCCACTAGCAATTGCCTCAATTTTAAATGGAAACCTATGAAACAGTTGTGCTTCCACCTCGTTTGAAAGCCCATTACATAACAAGAAGGATTTTTCAATACTGATTACCATACATGTAGTCGAACAAAAAGACTTTAGGTTTCTATAAAAAATTCTCCATTCTCGATTTGAGCCTTTGCCAAACAATAAGACATCATCTACAAACAGTAGATGGGTCAATATTGCTTGATCCCCCACTCTTATCCCCTTAATGGTACCTTCAATTCTAGCTGAGTGTATCAATCTACTTAAAGACTCTGCCACTAGCAGGAAGAGAAAGGGAGACAATGGGCACCCTTGTCTCAGCCCTTGCGATGCTTTAAAAAACTTTAATAGGGACCCATTAACAAGCATAGCGAAGTTTGCTGAGGAAACACAACTCATGATCCAATTGACTATATTCAAATCAAGACCAATCTGTAATAACACCAACCGGAGTTGTCATACGCCTTGGCCAGATCAAGTTTCATGAGAGTCGCTGGCAATTTTTTTACTTTAATAGTATGTAATCCCTCTTGAGTTGCTCGTATAGCATTCATAGTTTGTCTATTGAACAAGAATCTGAATTTCTCCTCCGAGATGCACTCTGACATCACCCCTTTTAGACGACATGCTATAATTTTGGCTATCACTTTATATATCAAATTACATAGAGAAATAGGCCTGTAATCACCAAAAGAAGAGGGGTGAGTTTTTTAGGAATTAAGGCTAGGAATGTGGCATTAATAGTCCCTGAGATTGTTCCCAATAGATGGGATTCCTCCACCACTTTGACCATGTCATCTCCTAAATGATCAAAGAAAACCAAATAAAATTCCATAGTCCACCCATCCAGGCTAGGACTTTTCGCCTTTTTGAAGCTTAGAAGCAGCTCCTTCAATTCCTCCTTAGTAACATGACCCCCAACTCACTCACTTACTTTAGGGTTGGAAAAACGAGGGAATAGACTCTCAATTATCATTTGATTAATAATTTTGTTCTCCTCTGGTTCCTTAAACATACTCTCAAAGAAATCCACCTCTGCCTGTGATAAATCTTTAAAAGATCTCATTTTGGAGTCATCAAGACCATCCAACTCCCAAATGGTATTAACAACTCTCATGTGATCCACATACTTTTGAAGGAATTTATTATTATCGTCTCCTTCCTTCAACCAGATAGCCCTGTTTTTTAGACGCCATGATGTTTCCTCAATGACCAACAAGCGGGCTTTCAACTACTCCATTCCTCTAAGCTCTTCCCTTTCTGTCACTGAACAAACTCCTATACTATTGCTTGAACATATCCTTCCAATTTTCTCTTCCACTTCCAGAAGCTTCATGTTAGGATATTTTAGACACTTAAGAGTTAGTTAAGATCAACTTGGTCTAATGTTTCGTTAGGTAAACGTGTGTTTCTTTCGTATGCATTAATATGCATTTGTAGTGAGGAAATTTGACGGTCACGATATGTTCCCGACATAGAGTAATCCGACGGTCACGATATGTTCCTGACATAGAGTAATCCGACGGTTCATATTCTCCTTGATCTTAACGACCATTGATCCGTGGCTTAACACCTGATTGGTTCTTAATCTCTATTTAAAGAGCATGGAGGGTCATTTGCTGATGATCGATTGTGAGAAACTCTCTTGTAAAATCTCTCTGTAATATTTTCTTTTGCATTAATAAATTGCTCCAAGTGGTCATGTTGGCTAGGGCCGTGGATGTTTCCCTGTAGGGGTTTTACCACGTCAAAATATTGGTGTGTTGATCTTTGATCTGGTTGTGTGAGTGGTTACTGAAGGTGTTCGTCCTCTGTTAGAATACCTGTGTTGTCGAACATGGTATCAAAGCCTGTTTGAAGACCCGCTCCCGTTGTAGATCGTGATCGTGAAACCGAGTTGCCTCATCTTTGGTTTCTTCCATTTTCCTACATTTTTGGGTTGAGAGGACTCTTCCATTTCGTCCGGAGCATTCGTTTAAGTCAGGAACACTTTTTGTTTCACTCGAAAAGGTTTCCGTTTTCCCAAGATATGACCATTCGGTCACATCTGGAGGTATAAAGCCCGAATACGCCCCTTTTAAATTTTTGCAGAGTATTATTTTGGTTTATATTTTTTGTTTTCGGGTTGCTACTCTTTTGGATCTGCGTATGCTCTTTGCCCCGTGCCCTGTGCGATCTCGGCAAATAAAAAACAGATTAGAGAGCGTGCATTTTCCGGGTGAGTTAATCGAGATATAACCCTTGTCATCGAGAAGCGAACATTTTTTATTGTGTCAAAAAAGTTTTTTATAAGCACGCTCTCCAAGACCATCTTCCACAACAACAACATCCCTAATCCTCCTTCTAAACAATACAATTTGTTTTGCTAGCTCACTTGGTTAAAAGTTGCCTTATTAAGTAAGAGGTCTTGAGTTCAAGTCTCTCTTTTGGTTACTTTTTTTGAAAAAGTTCATGCATCCATTGTAAAGTGTATTTCACTTCAAGTATAAAAGTGAATCACTATAAGTAGCTTTAATATTTTTTTTTAAAGTTATTTATTTTGCATGCAACTTTTTTTTATAAAGTAACTTCAATGTAAAAGTGATCACCGCTTCTTTTTTATAAAAGTGGGTCACTTCATAAAACAACTTATTTGTAAAAGGAAGGTTATTTGGAGGGGTATCGCCACGTGGACCAACTTCTACTTGCCACGTGGCTCTTTGGTTACCATTTATGTTTTCTTTTAAAGGACATAACTTTCACATCCGAAGTTCGTTTTTAGTGCTGTTTTTTTTAAAACATAATTTTTCGAGATCCTTCCATCCAAACTGTTAGTTTCAGTGTTTAAATCCATATTATCTGCATATTTAATATGGTTTCTTCCAGTGATCTTTTGCTTACCAGCACCAACTACTTCCAATGGAAATCCCATATGGAGGATTTATTAAAAAGTAAAGCCCTGTACCGGATTACCTTGGGAAAGGAAAAATAGCCCATTGATGATGAAAGAAAGTCAAATGGACAAATAGGAATGACGAAGCACGTGGACTGATCAGAATGTCCATCTCTCTTGATTTAAGGTTCCACCTTCAAGAAATTGATCACCTGGATGAAGCTTGAGAAAAACTTGAATTTGTGTTTGGTAAACACAATATTATTCGAGCACATCAGTTAGAAAATCAGATACAGACTTTAAGTCCAAATGATTTTTCTTGCATTGAAGAATATCTATCTAAGTTTAAAACACTTAGAATTTTATGTGAAGAGTGTAACATAAAGTTGGAGGAAGAGTGTTACATTTATATTATTCTTTCTAAGCTAGGTAGTGCATATTTTGTGTTTGTATCTACTTTTTATGCCATGAGAGAGGCTCTAGGGAAAGCTTATCAAAAACCTACTCTTGAGTCTTTTTGTGATGCTTTGATTAGAGAGCAAGATAAGCTTGTACAACTTGGAGTGATCAATACTGTAGGTACCTCCAACAAAGCCTTAGTAGCCCAACATAAAGATAAACCCAAGAATCCCAAGAAATAATATCCTCGCCACAACAAGAAGCAAAACAAGGGTCCGAAACCCACTCAGACAACTTCAGCTCTTAATGGTGACAAAGGAGAAAAATCTAAAAATAAGAAGACTGATAGACATTGCAACTTTTGTGGGAATGATGGTCATGATGAGTCCAAATGTTTCAAGAAGATGGCAACTTTAGAAGCAACGATGAAGAAGCACAATATCAATATTGATTCTACTTATTCTTCTTCTTCTCATGGACATGCACTTTCTTCTTTTGGTTTCTCCTTCAATGCAACTTCTACTTCTTCTAATGAGTGGCTTATTGATTCTATAGCATCTTATCATATGGCTAAGGAGAAAGCCATATTTTCTACTCTAAATGAATGTAACACCAAGAAAATATTTGTTGGTGATGATAGATCTCTTGGTGTTGTAGGATCTGGAACAGTTCAGGTAGATAATGGTCATTTCAATGATGTATTATGTGTTCCAAGCCTTTCCTTTAACCTTCTATCAGTATATCAAATCACTCATTCAGGTGAAGGTAAAACCATAGAGTTTTCACCTCACCAAGTTGTAATCAAGGATCTAAAAGATCCTAGCATGTTCTTGCAACTGGAATTGTTGATGATATTGTTAATATTTTTGGTGTAACTACGAAATATATTCTTGTATATTTGTTTTAGTCAAACCTTTAAAAGGTTATTATAATTATATTGTACAAGTCGGCTCAACAAAAAATATTATATTATTGGTATTTTACTTATAATTGTAAAAAGCCCCATTGTGGCTAGTCGGCCCTGTTTTATGGATTAGTTCGGTCAAGAGTCATGTCTCTTCAAGAGACACTGTTGTGTATAAATAGAGGATAGGTTCCTCTCATTTGGACACACACTCACACACTTCTCTTGTGCATCTTGGAGTGCATAAGAAGGTCTAGCGCACAAGTCTTGGAGACTGGTTCTTTTGGTGTTTTGGTCTTGGTCTTTCTTGGAGAGCTATAGCGCATCATTGTACTGGTTGAAGGAATCTATATTGAGGATTTTGGTTGCTGGGTTTTCTCTCCCACGAAGGTTTCCCAGGATAATCTTTTTGTTCTATTGTATCTGTGATTGTCTATCTTTCAGTGATCCTACTATAGTTGCTATTGGATTAAGTAATTGTAATTGTGTAACTAGAAAATTTAAAATTCCAACATGGTATCAGAGCAGGTTTGAATAGA
Source organism: Picea engelmannii (assembly GCA_009831015.1). NCBI lineage: Eukaryota > Viridiplantae > Streptophyta > Pinopsida > Pinales > Pinaceae > Picea > Picea engelmannii. Next base: position 844,594 of record ML784297.1, on the reverse strand, counting down.
AGCTAGTTGCAGATCTAGAAGCCTAAAAGGGAGCCATTTTCCGTCTAGAGAGAGTTGCTGGACAAACCAAGACCATCAAAAGGCAGGATGACTACCGGAACAAAGATCGATGAGAAGCTAGATGGAGCTGATAACTTTAGGGCCTGGAAGTACAGAGTAACCCTCCTTGAAGAACATGAACTGGATAAGTTCATTATAGAAGAGGTTCAAGAACCTGAAGGAGATGAAGCTAAGGCAAAAGATAAGAAGGACATGGTGAGAGGAAAAAGGATTATTGTAGACTCCATTAAGGACCACCTTATCCATCATATATCATTATTATCTTTTCCATAGCAAATGATGGACACCTTAACTCGTCTGTTTGAGGGAAGCAACATAAATTGAAGAATGACTCTGAGATTTCAGTTGAAGAATGTGAAAATGCAGAACTCAGAAACCATTCACTCCTTTTCAAGAGTGAATCAAATCAAGGAGCATATATAAGCCATTGGTGACTCAGTAGAAGGAGAAGAGATGGTGATGACTACCTTGAATGGCCTCCCAAGGTCATGGGATGCATTCATCCAAGGAATTTGTTCAAGAAAGAAGCTTCCCAAGTTCAGTAGGCTTTGGGAAGATTGTAACCAAGAAGAAGCTAGGAAAGCTGCAAGAGAAGAAAAGATGGCAGATGAAGATCAAGCCCTAGTCGCCAAAAGGAAAGAACAAGAAGGAGCATTCTTTACCTAAGAAGTTTAAGATGGGTCAAAGAGACAACTCAAAGATCAAATGTTACTGTTATTAGGAATTGGGACACTTTGTTAGGGATTGCCCCCTCATTATGGAAATTAAGAATAATAAAGGAAGTAAGAGGCATCAAGCTCACACAACTGAAGATGATGAGCCTCCCAAGAAGGTTGCAAAGCAAGATGAATCAATTGATGAGGATTATGTTCTTATCCCAGCCCTCACATGTACTGTTACTCATGGAAGTGACACTTGGTTGATAGACAGTGGTGCTTCCAAGCACATGACAAGCTATGAAGACTTCTTTTCTAAACTTATTCATAAAGATTCACCTCACAAGGTGAAATTGGGTGATGACTATCAATATCCAATCAAAGGTGTTGGAGAAGCTTCCTACAAGTCAAACCTAGGCAAGCCAATGAAGATGAAGGAAGTTCTCTATGTTCCAGGTTTAAAGAAGAATCTTCACTCCATTTCAGCATTGGACAAGAAAGGATTTAGAGTAGCATTTATTGATGGTCAAGTTCTTATGTGGCCTAGAGGGAAGACCCTTGATGATGCAGTAGTGATTGGAGTTGAAGAAGGACTATACAATTTAAAGTACATTTAGACGAACATTCTTTACCTAAGAAGTTTAAGATGGGTCAAAGAGACAACTCAAAGATCAAATGTTATCGTTGTCAGGAATTGGGATACTTTGTTAGGGATTGCCCCCTCATTTTGGAAATTAAGAATAATAAAGGAAGTAAGAGGCATCAAGCTCACACAACTGAAGATGATGAGCCTCCCAAGAAGGTTGCAAAGCAAGATGAATCAAGTGATGAGGATTATGTTCTTATCTTGGCCCTCACATGTACTGTTACTCATGGAAGTGACACTTGGTTGATAGACAATGGTGCTTCCAAGCACATGACAAGCTATGAAGACTCCTTATCTAAACTTATTCATAAAGATTCACCTCACAAGGTGAAATTGGGTGATGACTATCGATATCCAATCAAAGGTGTTGGAGAAGCTTCCTACAAGTCAAACCTAGGCAAGCCAATGAAGATGAAGGAAGTTCTCTATGTTCTAGGTTTAAAGAAGAATCTTCACTCCATTTCAGCATTAGACAAGAAAGGATTTAGAGTAGCATTTATTGATGGTCAAGTTCTTATGTGACCTAGAGGGAAGATCCTTGATGATGCAGTAGTGATTGGAGTTGAAGAAGGACTATACAATTTAAAGTACATTCAGACGAGCATTCTTTACCTAAGAAGTTTAAGATGGGTCAAAGAGACAACTCAAAGATCAAATGTTACCTTTGTCAGGAATTGGGATACTTTGTTAGGGATTGCCCCTTCATTTTGGAAATTAAGAATAATAAAGGAAGTAAGAGGCATCAAGCTCACACAACTGAAGATGATGAGCCTCCCAAGAAGGTTGCAAAGCAAGATGAATCAAGTGATGAGGATTATGTTCTTATCTCGGCCCTCACATGTACTGTTACTCATGGAAGTGATGGTTGGTTGATAGACAATGGTGCTTCCAAGCACATGACAAGCTATGAAGACTCCTTATCTAAACTTATTCATAAAGATTCACCTCACAAGGTGAAATTGGGTGATGACTATCAATATCCAATCAAAGGAGTTGGAGAAGCTTCCTACAAGTTAAACCTAGGCAAGCCAATGAAGATGAAGGAAGTTCTCTATGTTCCAGGTTTAAAGAAGAATCTTCTCTCCATTTCAACATTGGACAAGAAAGGATTTAGAGTAGCATTTATTGATGGTCAAGTTCTTATGTGGCCTAGAGGGAAGACCCTTGATGATGCAGTAGTGATTGGAGTTGAAGGAGGACTATACAATTTAAAAGGACATTCAGACTTCACAATGGTTCATGATATTGTGAATCCCAGTGAATTATGGCATAGGCGATTTGCTCACTTACACTACAAAGCTCTTCCGATTGTGAGCAAAATGGTGACAGGTCTTCCAGAAATCCAAGCAGAACCAGATGGTGTGTACAAAGGATGTGCACAAGGCAAGAATGTGAAGCACTCCTTTCCCAATAGCGATAGCAGAGCCAAAGGAGTTTTGGACATCGTGCATTCATACGTATGTGGATTGATGTCGGCAACTTCACTAAGTGGGTATGTATATTATGTATCTTTCATTGATGATTACTCACGTAAAACTTGGATTTATTTGTTAAAAGCAAAGAATGAAGTTTTTGGAAAATTCAAAGAGTTCAAGGCTCTGGTAGAAAACTTGACAGAGCGGAAGATAAAGATCTTGCGATCAAAGAATGGAGGTGAATTCACCTCAGAAGAATTCAAGGAGTATTGCAAGGAAGTTGGGATTAAGAGGGAACTTTCTACTCCCTATAACCCTCAACAGAATGGAATAGTTGAAGGAAGAACCGGACAATCATGGAAGCAGTAAAGGCCATGATCCATGATTAAGATCTTCCTATGCATCCGTGGGAAGAAGCATCCAAGACGACAGTGTATGTGCAGAATAAGTGTCCACAAGGTGCTTGAAAACAAGACACCCGAGGAAATGTTTTCAGGAGAGAAGCCAGAAGTCAGCCATTTTAGAATATTTCGCTGCCCTATATTTGTTCACATCCCCAAGGAAAAGAGGACAAAGTTGGACCCTTGCAGACGAAAGGGCATTTTTGTTGGTTACAGTGACACATTGAAGGCTTACATGATATACATTCGCGGTCACCGGAAAGTGGAGATCAACCGAGATGTAACCTTCGATGGGAATGCAGCTTTCAATAAATCCAAACAGATCCGTATAGAAGGGGCATGTGAAGAAGAGAATGAAGTTCCTAAAGTTCCAGAGGCAGTTGAACCAGAGGAAGTCATTCCAGAGGATCATGACATGGTAGAACCTCAGAAACCAACCGAGATACCTTCTCGCAAGAGAAGACCAGCTTGGGCACAAGAGCTTATTAGAGATGCAAAAAGAATTGGTGCCCTAGAGAAATCTTTCAGGGAAAGTAAGAAGCCGAAGCCGTATTCCAGCTACATGGCATGCTTGTGTGACATAATGGATGCAAAACCTTCAAGTTATGAAGAGGTTACATAAAATAAAGTATGGAAAGATGCCATGGCGGAGGAATACCAATCCATTATGCAGAATGATGTCTGGGATGTGGTTCCCAGATCAAAGGAAAAATCTGTGGTGAGTTTGAAATGGATCTACAAGACGAAACACGCAGTTGGTGGCAGTATTGAAACATATCAGGCAAGATTTGTGGCCCTAGGTTTCTCTCAGAAGGAAGGGATTGACTATGAAGAAACTTTTTCTCCCGTAGCAAGATATACCTTGATCAGGACTATACTATTGGCCGCTATGATGAAATCGAAGGTGCACCAAATGGATGTAAAGACAACCTTCTTGAATGGTGAAATAAAAGAGGAAGTTTATGTGGAGCAACCACTTGGATTCGAGACACGACATGGAGACTCATGTGTGCAGATTAAAGAAGGATTTATATAGATTGAAGCAGGCACCTAGAGCATGGTATGGTAGGATTGACAGTTTTCTGATGAGCTTGGGTTTTACCAAGAGCAGTGCAAATCCTAACCTTTACTTTAAGGTTGAGGATGGTGAACCAGTGATTTTACTGCTGTATGTAGATGACCTGTTTCTAACAGGTGCGGAGAAGCTCATCACTGAATGTAAGAGAAAATTGGCTGCAGAATTCGAGATGAAAGATTTAGGAATGATGCACTACTTCTTGGGACTAGAAGTTTGGCAAAGATCAGATGGGATTGTCCTAAATCAAGGAAAGTATGCTGTGGAAATCTTGAAGAAGTTCGAGATGTTGGACTGTAAGGCCATGGTTACCATGATGGTATCAAATCTTAAGTTGTTGCAGGATACAACTTCAAAGATTGTGGGTTCTACCTTATACATGCAAATAGTGGGCTCGTTGATGTATTTGATGAACACAAGACTGGATATATGTTTTGCTGTGAACACCCCGAGTCAGCATTTGGAGCAGCCCAGACAGGTTCATTTGGTTGCAGCAAAACATGGGTTGAGGTACCTTAAGGGTACTCTAGATCACGGTCTCTGGTATAGATCTGACCATGACTTTGGATTGTATGGATACTCAGATTAAAATTGGGCTGGCAGTATTCCTGGCCGAAAGAGCACTTCCGGATACTGTTTCAGTCTTGGCTCTAGTATGGTCTCATGGAGCAGCAAAAAACAGTCATGTGTGGCACTCAGTACGACTGAAGCTGAGCATGTGGCAGAATGTGCAGCGAGCAAAGAAGCAGTATGGTTTCAGAAGCTCATGTCTGGGTTATTTGGTCTCAGATTGGAGGCGACTTGCATTTGGTGTGACAACCAGAGTTGCATGAAGTTGTCAGAGAACCCGGTGTTCCATGAAAGGTCGAAGCATATCGAGATCAGATACTACTATATCAGGGATATGGTACCAAGAGGACTAGTAAGGCTCCATTTCGTGACTATCGAGGATCAGGTTGCGGATGTGTTCACCAAGCCGCTATCGAGGACAAAGTTCGAGTACTTTAGGGACAAGCTTGGTGTGGTCCCTCTTTATTGGGAGTGACAGGTGAAATTCATCCAGCATGAAAAAGGGTTGGCACTAAGTATGGAAAAATCTCATCCAACATGAAAAAGGGTTGGCACTGAGTCTGGTGGATCTCATCTAGCATGAAAAAGGGCTGGCACTGAGATTTGAGTGCACATGATCAGGTATTGATGCATCATAAGGAGTGGATGTCCTAGGGACATGTTGTAGCTATTGAGAGCTACCCACAGACCTTGGTTGCATGGGGTGAAGTCATGTTGCACTATGGATATCCGAGGATGTATAGATTCGCATGTTCAACAGTCAATGGATGTGAGCTCGTGTGGTATCAGACTTGGAGTCCGTGTTTGGAAAGAATATCTTCCTAGTTAAGAGGGAGTGTTAATATTTTTGGTGTATCTACGGAAGATATTCTTGTATATTTGTTTTAGTCAAACCTTTAAAAGGTTATTATAATTATATTGTACAAGTTGCCTCAACATAAATTATTATATTATTGGTATTTTACTTATAATTGTAAAAAGCCCCATTGTGGCTAGTCGACCCTGTTTTATGGGTTAGTTAGGTCAAGAGTCATGTCTCTTCAAGAGACACTGTTGTGTATAAATAGAGGATAGGTTCCTCTCATTTGGACACACACTCACACACTTCTCTTGTGCATCTTGGAGCGCATAAGAAGGTCTAGCGCACAAGTCTTGGAGACTGGTTCTTTTGGTGTTTTGGTCTTGGTCTTTCTTGGAGAGCTATAGCGCATCATTGTACTAGTTGAAGGAATCTATATGGAGGATTTTGGTTGCTGGGTTTTCTCCCCCACGAGGGTTACCCAGGATAATCTTTGTGTTCTATTGTATCTGTGATTGTCTATCTTTCAGTGATCCTACTACAGTTGCTATTGGATTAAGTAATTGTAATTGTGTAACTAGAAAATTTAAAATTCCAACAGATATTACTAGGTTGTACAAGTTTGACAACTTTGGGTCATCATCTTTTCCATCAGTTTTTGTTGCTCATAGTGATAACTCGAGCAAACTTTGGCATGAGCGGTTTGGTCATCTAAACTTTCGCTCATTGCAACAACTATGTAATCAACAAATGGTGACTGGTCTTCCTCTTGTTTCATGCAGAGATGGTGTTTGTGCCGGTTGTGTTCTCGACAAACATCATTGGGACAATTTTGACAAATGTGCCTCTTGGCACGCCTCGGGCCCTTTGCAACTTGTTCACAGTGACTTGTGTGGCCCACTTTCTTCTCCTTCTTTTTCTGGATGCAAGTATTTCTTAACTTTCATTGACGATTTTTCCAGATGTACTTGGGTTTACTTCTTAAAACTTAAGAGAATTTTTTTTGATAAGTTTCTGGCCTACAAGGCCCTTGTAGAAAAACAATCTGGACATCAAATTCAAAGGTTAAGAACAAATAATGGAGGCGAATATGTCAACACTAATTTTACAAGTTGCTGCTCTACACAGGGCATCCAAATGCAACACACTGTTCCATATACACCACAACAAAATGGTGTTGCTGAGAGAAAGAACCGCACATTAAAAGAAATGGCTAATTTTATGATCCAATCGAAGGGATCGAGTCTAAAGTATTGGGCGAAAGCCATCAACTGTGCAAATTACATAGTAAATCACACTCCCACAAAGGCTATTAAAAATATAACATCGGAAGAAACATGGACTAAAATTAAACTAGATGTAAGTCACTTCCGTGTATTTGGTAGTATAGCACGGGCTCACATTCTGATGAGAGAAGGAAAGCATTGCAGCCTAAAAGTAAGAAGTGTATATTTGCTGGTTATTCTGAAGATGTCAAAGGTTACAGACTTCTTCAACCACATTGTAATGAAATTATTATTAGAAGAGATGTTAAATTTGATGAAAATCTCTTGGCCTGTGAGCCTAATTCGACGATTGTGCCTTCTTCAGCCAACGACCATCTTTGACATTTGTGCCTTCTTCTGTTCCTATTCTGGTTTCTTCTTCAGATGATGATAATGAGGATGAAAATCCACCTTCGCCTGCTCACCTTCCTCTAGAAGAGTCCATTGAACCTGAACTTGTTGGAGATACTTCACATACACCTAAGATTTCTTTTTCCTAAGGTTTTCCCTATGTTTATTAGTCATTATGCAGTCTCCTATATTTTAGGGAGAATATTCTCTTCAGTTCACACTTCAGTTTGATCAGTTGAGTGGAGTCTAGATGCCACATTGGTATTATCACCATGCAACATTGGGATCATCACCAGTTAATGCGCATTGTCCTCGGGATCATCACCAAACTAGCGCATTACTAATGATTCCCTGATCTTCTCCTCACTTCACTTTGTTTCAGTCAGTTAATTGAAGACTGATAGACTAGTTAACTCAGCTAGGTGGCAGTTCACTCCCGTAACTGCTCGAGAGACTAGACTAGGTGGCAATTTACTCCCGTAACTGCTGGTGTGTGTCCAGATCACTCTAGACCACCACTATGGCGCATTGGCTTCTCCTCTAGTGCGCATTAGTTGAGTTATACAGAGTATATCATGTGTAAATTATCATTCATTCATTTGGTTAATGAGAATTCTTCCATTCTTTCTCTCCTGCTTTTCTTTTCTCATATTTTCTTTGCAAATTGTGTATGTCATTTGCTAGCTAGATCTATTTTGTGCAGGTTCAACACATTTACATGGTATTGGAGCTGACAGACTGCTAGGGAAAAGATACACCAAATTATTTTTGCAGGGAGCGAAGATTGAAGATAGCGGAAAAATGGAATTTCCAAAAGAATTCATTCTACACCTTACAACTTCTTTGCATGGAAGGAGAAGATGATAATGCATCTTCGAAGCAGAGGATTGTACAGGTTAACCATGAACACAGAGGCAAAACCAACATCAGCCATAGAAAAATCCAAGTATCTATATCGAATGGATGAAGCGTTCAGAACAATTTGCAGTCTCATTTCTCTTGAACTCCTCTTTCACATATCCTCCTGTAAAACCCCGAATGAAGCTTGGACCACCATGGAAGGGCTTTTTGGCAAACATGATGAGATGAGGGGACACATGCTCGAGGTGGAATTGCTCACATTGGATCCAAAAAGCTTCGACAATCCCCAAGATTTCTTTACCAAATATAAGGATTTGCTGTCGCAACTCAAGGCTTGCAGGGTTGATAAATCTAAGGAGGAGAAACAAATGGTTCTCACCATTCTCTCCAAACTTGGTCCAAAATACTCAGTGTTTGTATCCACATTTCATTCAGTTAGATTCGCCTCTGGAGCCACCTGGAAGATGCCCTCTCTTGAGGACTTTATCGAGTCTCCGACACGAGCAAAACAAGCTCGTCAACATGGGAAAAATCAAAGGCCCAAAGGTGCATGCACTTATTGTGCAAGATGGCAACGGTCATCAATATCAGAAATCTAAAGACAAAGACAAAAGGAAAGCACATGCATATCCAAAGAAGGAAGGGCACTCAAAACCCTTCAACGATGCCTCCGGATCCAAAGGTGGAAAGGGAAGAAAAGGGAAGAAATGCACTTACTGCCATAAAGGATTCCATCCAGAATCAACATATATGCAGAAACAAATAGATCTATTGACTCAAATACTTAAGCAAAACAACCTTGGAGATCACATCCTCGAGGGTGCCAAGAAGAAGAAGCCAGAAGATGAAAATCCCAAGAAAGACAATTCTAGCCATGCCTTGATTGCCATCAACTCTTCTCTCGATGCTTGGATTGTAGATTCAGGTGCATCACACCATATGGCTGCCACAAAAGAGGTCTATTCTTCATTGGATGCATGCAAAGGTCCTATTATGATGGGGGACAACTCTCCAGTTGAAGTCACTGACAAAGGAAGGATTGAACTCACAAACATAAGCTTTTGAGAATGTGCTGCACGTCCCCAAACTTTCCGTAAATCTTCTCTCCATGTATCAGATGACAAACTCCGACACCGGAAAGAGAGTCATATTCACACCTGATGCAGTGGATATCTACGACATGCAAACCAATTCCAGGGTTACTACCGATAAGGTAAATCATCAATCTAGACTCTATACATTTTCTGAATTTATTGAACCAGATTCTCAATTACTGCTTACCCATGCTGATGAAAGCAGTAAGATATGGCACGGAAGGTTCGAGCATTTGAATTTCAGATATATGCAATAGCTTAGCAAGCAGGGAATGGTTAATGGTCTACCCGACATCCACTTCTCCAAAGGAATTTGTGAGGGATGTGTTTTTGGAAAACACCCTCGAGAAATTCGACAAAGGAAAGACTCACAAAACTTCCTCTCCTTTAGATCTGATCCATAGTGACCTCATGGGCCCTTTTCCGCATCCATCAATTAGTAAAGCAAGGTACGTGCTCATTTTTGTTGATGATTTCTCACGCTTCACATGGATTTTCTTTTTCAGGAAAAAACAGAGGTCTTTCAACACCTCAAAGATTTCAAAGCCCTTGTTGAGACACAGTCAGGAAAGAAAATAAAAGTCCTCTGAATAGATAACGGGGGGAGTATGTCAACCATGAGATACAAAATCTTTTTCACGAGGTAGGGATTCAGTTGCAGCACACAGTTCCCTATACTCCGTAGCAAAACAGAGTTGCTGGGCGGAAAAATAGATATCTAAAAGAGATGGCATCTTGCATGGTACATGCAAAGTCACTTCCACAGAGATTATGGGTTGAAGCACTTAATTATGCAACCTACATCCAAAATAGATCTCCCCATAGATCTGTCAAGGATAAGATCCCCTACGAGGCTTGGAGCGGCCTCAAACCGGAAGTGACCCACTTTAATATTTTCGATTCACGTGCATGGGCCAGTATTCCCTCTGAGAAGAGGAAGGCACTTGATCCACAGAGCACAGAGTGTATCTTTGTTGGATAGCTCGACGGTGTGAAGGGATACAGACTCATTGATCTTTCCTCAGACCGACTCATCATTGAGCGAAGTGTCCAATTCGAGGAAAGTGTCTCGCATGTACCTCAACAGCCACATGCAAACATTTTTGTTCTTCCACCTGTCAGAGATGATGAGCATGCACATGCCGACTCTTCCTCAGATGAGAGTTTTGATTCAGAGGATTCAGATGATCCAGATACAAAGTTAGGACATGCAGATGCAGAGTCAGTGCATGCAAATGCAGATGTAGAGCCAGAGCTAAAGCCCAAGTGGGCCCAGACTACTCTTCAGGATGCAGGGGATCTTGTTGGGGATCCAGTTGATACTAGGAGGACTTGATCTGATTTCGAGGAGCCTCCTCTTGCACTCACTGCAACTGAACCGTTGCCACCTAGGCATCTTTTCTTGGTTCAGTCTTCAGATCCACAAGCTTATGGTGAGGCTGCTGGAAATCCCTTTTGGGAATCCGCCATGCATGAGTACAACTCCCTCCTTGAGAACCAAACTTGGGATCTGGTTCTCCTTCCTTCAGGAAGGAAAGTTGTCAGGTGCAGATGGGTCTACAGGACCAAGAGTGTAGCAGATGGACAGATTAGCAGATACAAAGCCAAGCTAGTTTCCAAATGCTTTCAGCAGGTGCATGGCATTGACTATGATGAGACCTTCGCTCCAGTAGAGAAGATGGATTCCATACGTTTGGCACTTGCCATTGCGACAACCAAGGGATGTGAAGTTCATCAGATGGACGTGAAGAATGTATTTCTTCACGACGATCTCTCTGAGGAGATTTCAATGGAGTAGCCACACGGATATATGCAGGATTCATCTTTGGTCTGTCGACTGAAGAAGTCTCTTTTGGCCTCAAGCAGGCTCTGAGGGCATGGTATGCCAAGATGGACTCCTACCTGCTGTCACAGAACTTTGTACGTTGTAAATCAGAACCAGATGTTTACATGCTCAGGACGACTGATTCACTTCTACTCCTAGTTCTGTATGTTGATGATTTGCTGCTCACCGATTGCTCGACTTCAGTGATTGTTGCATTCAAGAGGATTCTACATGACAGGTTCTTGATGACGAACATGGGTTTGCTACATTTTTTCCTTGGACTCGAGATCAGTCAAGATGCATCAGACATCAAACTATCTCAGGCCAAGTATGCACAGGATCTCATTGAGAGATTTCACATGACAAATTGCGAGTTTGCCCCGACTCCTTTCCTATCAGGAGTCAGACTTGAGGATGGCAGGGAGACTCCACTGGTTGACAACACACTATACAAACAACTAGTGGAAAGCTTGTTGTATCTCATACACTCCAGACTAGACCTCACCTATGTAGTTGGAGCAGTCTCCAGTATCATGCAGGCGTCGCATGAGCTACATTGGAAGGTTGCAAAGCGTATCCTTCGATATGTACAGGGCACCATCACCTTTGGGATTCACTATTCAACAGCCTCTACATTGGACCTCATCGGGTTCACTGATTCTGACTGGGCTGGCGATAGCATTGATAGCAAGTCCACATTTGGTTACTCACTCAGTCTTGGTTTTGGGCCTATCTATTGGTTGAGCAAGAAGGAGGCTGCTATTTCTCTATCTTCAACCGAGGCAAAGTACAGAGGGGTAGTTAACATAACCATTTAGGTTATGTGGCTACAACATTTTCTCACTGAGTTGGGCATTCAGTTTCATCGACCGATCATCATCTGGTGTGACAACCAGAGCACTCTGAAGTTCTGCAGAGATCCAGTTTAGAGGCAGCAGACGAAGCACATTGAGATCCACATGCACTACATTCGAGACTTAGTACACGAGGGGATCATCGACTTGCAATTTTTTCCTTTAGCAAAACAAATTGCTGACATCTTCACCAAGACCTTCACTGAGCAGAAGTTCCATTCTCTGCGAAGTCGTCTTAAAGTGAAGGACACAGTTGCCTAGCAATTGCTAGTTCTTCTTTTTACATACATTGTACTTTGAGGGGGGGTTTTTCCCATGAGGTTTTCCTTCTTTCCTCGTTTATTTCAGTGTATCTTTTGTATTTGGGTACCTAAAATGGCTTCGTTGCTGAGACCCATTCTTTATTTTCACCATAGTGATGTTCAGGGGGTGTGTTGGAGATACCTTACACACACCTAGAATTTCTTTTTCCTATGTTTATTAGTCATTATTCAATCTCTTATATTTTAGGGAGAATATTCCTCTAGGAGAATATTCTCTTTAGTTCACACTTCAGTTTGATCAGTTGAGTGGAGTCTAGATGCCACATTGGTATTATCACCATGCATCATTGGGATCATCACCAACTAATGCGCTTTGTCCTCAGGATCATCACCAAACTAGCGCATTACTCATGATTCCCTGATCTCCTCTCTCCTCCTCACTTCGCTTTGTTTCAGTCAGTTAACTGAAGACTGATCGACTAGTTAACTCAACCAAGTGGTAGTTCACTCCCGTAACTGCCTGAGAGACTAGACTAGGTGGCTATTTAATTCCATAACCGCTGGTGTGTGTCCAGATCACTCTAAACCACAACTATGGCGCATTGGCGTCTCCGCCAGTGCGCATTAGTTGAGTTATACATAGTATATCATGTGTAAATTATCATTCATTCATTTGGTTAATGAGAATTCTTCCATTCTTTCTCTCCTGCTTCTCTTTTCTCATATTTTCTCTGCAAATTGTGTATGTCATTTGCTAGCTAGATCTATTCTGTGCAGGTTCAACACATTTACAGAACCAACACCAACACCACCGCTTCCTAGATGGGTCCGTTCAACACGAGAAGCAACTGGTGATCTTTTCGGTGATCCTTCAGATCAACATCGGACATGTTCACAGTTCCAACGAGCCTCTTCTCTTTTGGCTCAAGTTTCAGAGGCTCATGATCCAGAGACATTTGCAGAAGCTTCAGGTTATCCAAATTGGGATACAACAATGAATTAAGAGTATCGTTCTTTAATGGCAAACGATACTTGGGATCTTGTACCTCTTCCGAAAGGTAGAAAACTTGTCAGATGTAAATGGGTCTACAGAACTAAGTATGCATCAAATGGAAGTGTTGAAAGACACAAGGCTCGATTAGTTTCCAAAGGATTTTCCCAAGTTGAAGGAATTGACTATAATGAAACCTTTGCCCCCGTCGCCAAAATGAATTCCATCCGCCTTGTTCTTACCCTTGCTGCCTCACATAAATGGGAGGTCCATCAGATGGATGTTAAATCCGCCTTCTTGCATGGGGATTTGCAAGAAGAAATCTACATGGAACAACCTCCTGGCTATGTCCATAATGACTCTAGCCTTGTTTGCCACCTTAAGAGATTTTGTTATGGTCTTAAGCAAGCTCTTCGAGCTTGGTATGCCAAAATGGACAACTTTCTTCTTGACACCGACTTTTCTAGATGCCATTCTGATCCAAATGTCTATACGAAGAAAGTAGGAAGCCATCTCATAATCCTTGTCCTTTATGTTGATGACCTTATCCTTACCGGTAGTGACTCAAAATTTTTAAACCATGTGAAAACCAGCGTTAAGAAGAAATTTGAAATGACAGACTTAGGCTATTTGCACTATTTCCTTGGCCTCCAAGTTTTACAAACCAAGGAAGGAATTTTTCTTTTCCAATCTAAGTATGCTTGTGACCTTCTTCGTCTCTTCCACTTGGACGATTATAAACCAACCGCTTCTCCCTTCCAGTCTGGAGTCAATCTTGCTGCCACCTATACTTCTCCCGAAGTTGATGCCACTTTGTACCGTCAGTTAGTTGGTAGCCTCTTATACTTGACTCATACCCGTCCCGATCTTTCCTTTGACGTTGGTCTTGTTGTCCGATATATGCAAACACCCCATGAAAGCCATTGGAAAGCTGCTAAAAGGATACTTTGGTATGTCCGGGGTACAATTCAGTTCGAGATACATTATAGTTCAGGGGGGACTCCTCTATCGGCTGGTTTCACTGATTTAGATTGGGCCGACGACCCTGATGATCGGAAGTCTACTGCAGGTTATGTTTTCAACCTTGGTTCATGACCTGTCACTTAGGCTTGTAAGAAACAACGTGCTATTGCTCTTTCTTCAGCAGAAGCAGAGTACCAAGCAACGATTAATGCAAGTCAGGAAGCCTTGTGGCTTCGACAGAACCTTTCAGAGTTTGGATTTCGGCAACAACATTCGACCAACCTTTGGTGCAACAATCAGAGTGCCATCAAGATCACCAAAGATCCAGTTCCAGCAGACACATCGAGCTACACATGCACTTCATCAAAAAGCTCATTCATGATCGAGTTATTGAAGTGCTCTTTTTCCCTACAAACGATCAAGTTGCAGACATTTTTACAAAGTCTCTTACAGAAGTGAAGTTTACCAAACTTCGATCTATTTTAGGAGTTCAAGAAGTTGTCATTAAGGCGGGATTGGCTCTATTGCCTCCTTCCTTCTCCTATTGTGTCATCTTTGTAAATCCTTCAATCCTATTCCAAGTTGTTCTTAAGGGGGGATGTTAGGATATTTTAAACACTTAGGAGTTAGTTAAGATCAACTTGGTCTAATGTGTTGTTAGGTAAAATTGTGTTTCTTAGTGTGTTTCTATAGTATGCATTAGTATGCATTTGTAGTTAGGAAATCTGATGGTCACGATATGTTCCTGACATAGAGTGATCCGACGGTTCATATTCTCCTCAATCTTAACGGCCATTGATTCGTGGCTTAACACCCGATTGGTCCATGATCTCTATTTAAAAAGCATGGAGGGTCATTTGCCGATGATCGATTGTGAGAAACTCTCTTGTAAAATCTCTTTGTAATCTTTTCTTTTGTTTTAATAAATTGCTCCAAGTGGCCGCATTGTCTGGGGCCGTGGATGTTTCCCCATAGGGGTTTTACTACGTCAAAATATCGGTGTGTCGATCTTTGATCTGGTTGTGTGAGTGGTTACTGAAGGTGTTCGTCCTCTGTTGGAATACTTGTGTTGTCGAACACTTCACCCATCGATTATCTCTTTGAACCTTGTTGCAATATGCCATAAGACGCTTAATTCTCTTCAAATTAACCACAAACCGGGTCATTGTAGACTTTGTCAAATCTGGTTTAAAAATCCTCCAATTCCCCTAAACTATCCTCTGGAAATCCTCTTCTTGAAGTCATGCGTAATTAAACTTGAAAGGTCTCGACAACTTGACAGACCGTGAGTCAATTTGAAGTAGAATTGTGTTGTGGTATGTGAAGCGGTATATTATGCTATGTTGAATATTTGAATGTTTCCTTCTCCTACTCTTTCCCATTTCTCCTCCATCATTTTATTGCAGGTAGCAAGTTATTATCAAGGTTGAACAAGCATAATGGGTATGTCATTTTGGTTCAATTTTTTATTATGATGGTGGTGTTGGGAGCCGGAGGATGTCAAAATACCCGTGATAGTTAGGAAGAAATATAAGTGGACAACAAATACTATGGAGAGGAGGAAAAAATGGAAGGGGATGATGAAAATGGAAATGATAGTGATGATCCACAAAAACCCAAAGAGATCTTAACACCCTTGTGGA
>ML784297.1:813990-828762 GCA_009831015.1 Picea engelmannii | reverse complement strand
ACAACCATAACAAATCAGCAGAAACAAAACTACAGTTGGCTGTTATAAAACAACAGAAAACAAATTTATGACAGCAAGAAACTTAGTGTCTTAGCTTGGTCAAAGACAGACCAAGAAGACTGCTGATAGGACCTGGAAATTTTTACAAGGTAGGCCTCAGTTCTGCTGTTTTGGGAGTGTTCTGGGCAGGAGAGAGTCAACCACTGATTGTTGGAGGTTTGTTGGGAAGCTAGGAGAGGCTTGGCCAACAAGGAGAGAGGCTGCCTCAGGTCTGTGTGGCAGCTGACAACCAAGGGAGAGCAAGCCACATCCTAGGAGAGGCTCGACCTGCTAGGAGAGGAAGGCTGCCACTGTGCTAGAGGGCTTAGCAAGGTGGTGGAAGGTAGCAATGGGCCCTTGGAGCCTAGCCACAGGTCCTAGGGAGGCTAAGCCTACAATTTGGAGGCTTGGCCTAGTACTGGAGGGCTGCCACATTAGTTAGGAGGAATTAGACTGTAAGAATGAGCCTTGGTCTGTTAGGAAAGGTGAGTAACAAGTCTGCTAGGAAGAGATTTGGGGCTGCTACAACCACCCAAACAACCACATGTATGTAAGACTGTTATAGTAGTCTTAGGGCAACATTGAGGGGCTGTTGCAGCAACCTAACAATAGACTTAGGGGCAGTTTGAGGGTAGCTTTGAGGACTGAAACAACAAGTTCTGGGCAGTTTGGTGGGCCAAGACAACTTTTTGGGATAGTTTTGGGATTGCCATTGAGGGCTGTCACAACCAGAACAACAACAGAGAGAAGGGCCTGTGTAAAGGCCCCATAGGTTGGTGTTAAGTAGCAGAGGGAGTGGAGGGTTTGAGAAGGCAAGGGATGCCCTAACCCTTAGCCCATGGACAAAAGATTTGGACACGGAAACTAGGATGGTTTTTGCAATGATTTATAAGTGATCTTGGTATCTTTCTTTATGTAATATTGGGCCATTGTCCCCGGTACGAGAGCCCATTCTTTTGGGTTTAAGTACATGTGATTTGGGCATTAAATTCCTATGTACTATGTTGATCTAATTGTTGGTGTTTTTATTTCCGCTGTGCTAAGTAATTAGGCATCTTAGTGTGTTTATGTTCACAGTGCAAATTGTGTAAATTCTATGTATGCTGTTGAGAACCTAGACCAGACCTGAGGTGTGTGTGCACCAAGTTTGGGTGCATGTCGAAATGTAACATGGTATTGGAGCTTGAGGTTTTGAGAATGCTTGTTGTATATGAGTTATTTACATAGGTGACAACTCTGAGAGGTAGCTGTAGCAATGTTGAGGAGCTAGCTCTGAGAGGGAGCTATAGTGACTGTTGCAGAAGACAATAGTTTTGAGAAGACATGGAGCAGACCGTTCAGACGAGGAGTTGTGGAATATTGCAGCTTGGTGGTGTGGCATGTTGGGATTTTTGGTGGATTGGCGAAGAGCTCAGTTCATAGTAGTATGTTGTGTGGTGGGTTGCCAACTCCGTGGATGGATTTCCAGTGGCTTGTCATAGTGAGTTGTGATGGGTGCAGCTCGGGTGCTTTGGCACGGACAAGATAGCTTTGTGTGTATGACAGGTTTATGAGATAGAGTCTTCATCGGGCCAGAGAGTTGCACATTGTCAAGGCGTGGCAACGTATGAGGTATTTGACCCAGGAGGATGAGGACACTTGCAAAGATGAGTTGCGGTGGTCTAGAGTGGACTAGACTGAGTGTCCAACCACAACTTGGATTGCTTCATAGTGAGGACGTAGGTTTAGTTACAGCGTATGCATAGACACAGAGAGTTTTGTGACTTGGATGATGGACTTGGACAGAAATTCATTGGATGATTGTGACTTGGTAAGTGAGATGCTTGCATTGAAAGGATCGCATGGTTCTTATACAGTGGGAGCCACCGACATAGGACATGGGCATGGGATTTGTTCGAGAGCTTCACAGTCCGACTCATGTATGTATGTGGAGATTGGTATGGAGACCAAGTATGTAGTACATGAATCTGGAATTGTTGTATTCCAGATGGAGTTAGGAGATGTGTTGCAAGTGGCAAATTTGCTATGGGTGCCCAAGAGTGTGTTCTCAGCCTCGACGATTGAGGAGAAGGGCTATGCAGTTTTGTTCCGGGATGGACAGGTGTTGTTCATGTTCAGAGGATCTAGCTCAGACACAACAATGGTCTTTGAGTTAGAGAGAGCAACGTGTATAGGCAGAAGGGCCAACCTATGCAAGCCATGACCAACAGTAGGAAAGTGACAGTGGACAGGGAGTAGGTAGCTCTGGAGGTTGTGTAGACTTAGAGGGAGTTAGTAGATTTAGATGGAGTTCGACTTCAAAAGAATTTAGCAAGCACATGGGGAGAGTCAACTATTCAGAGGGAGTCTACCTTCATGTCCAGATGGAAGAGAGGCATCTTCCAAGGCTGTCAGGAAGGTGTCATGGGTTGAGATGGCCAGGCAAGATGCTTAGGTGTGAGGCTTCTAGGGGAAAGAAGTCTTCTAAGGAGGGACCATGCCATACAATAGGATTTGCTTCGGTGACACAGGGAGCAACCAATCAGGTGGATTGGAGAGCAACTATGGTAGCAGATCCATTGCGGGAGACAGAGCTACTTCCAGTGTGGGAGATAGAGTTACTTCCAGGAGATATTGGAGTGGGTGAGAATACCTCCCTCGCTAAGAAGGAGTGTTGATGTTTTGTAGCTTCGGGCAGGTATTCTCACATGGCCTTGGTGTCATGCATGTGAGAATCTTCGTTGGCACCTTATGTTAAATTAATTAAATAAAAGTACCAAGGACAAGTGTTTCTCATCACCTAGGCGCCTAGGGGTGAGAAAGTGTCCAAAAGAGGTCTCTAGAAATTAATTTTATGGGAGATAAAATTAAAAGTGACTTTTGGAATTTTGTGAGGGAAAATGGAAAGTCATGACTCTTCAGTTTCCTCCACCAAGTCTACTTAGAGACTAAGGCGCCCTCATTCATTCATTCCAAGAGTTTGAGAGAGCAAGAGCTTGGGAGAGTCGAGCTGGGAGAGAGACCACATGAGCAGATTGTGGCATGAATTCCAAGGCAGTTTCTGAGCACATAAATCGAGGCAAAGTACAGTGCAGAAGTGAGACCATATTGTATAGATTTCTGAGTATAGAAATCGAGGCAAAGTACAATAGCAACAGTGAGACCGTATTGTATGGATTTCTGGGCACAAAAATCGAGGAGCATTTTGGCATTATTTTCTATGCTGAGTTTATGCATGGAAAACAAGATAAGTGTGTATTAATTATTGAAGATGACTGCTGTAAATATCTCTCATTTCTTTGAGAGAGTGTGTAAAGCCTCCCCTCTCTCACTGGTTTTCCCCTTTGTGGGTTTTTCCAGGGTCTGAATTTGTAGACCAAATCTCTGTGTTGAATTTTCTGTGTGCGATTTATTTCTGGTTAAAGTGTTGTAGTAGACTTCTTGTGTTTCAGTTCTGAGCATTTAATTTTATGCTTACTAATTTGCAGTAATAGATGTGCAATGTGGGTTGGGCATTTAACTATGTGTCTCAGTGAGACTTGAAACCGGGTTGGGGTCTGAAAGTTTTACACCTTATTGCTTTTTTGTTCCAATGAAAATGCCATTGGAATGAAGTTGGGGCTTCATGGGCTTTGTGGGCTCGTGTTGGGGCTTCACACCCACATGGAGCAATTAATTATTCTAATTTAATGTTGAAATTAATAAATTCGCTTTAAAAGCGTCCGAAACATGGCTGTACGGTCGAGAAACGCCGTCGGCCATATCATATTTGTACCGATGCTTCGCCTCGTTTCAGGGGTGGAAACAGGGGGGTGCGTTTCCTGCGACTTAGATTTGGAGGCTTGCCACAATAGTTAGGAGGGCTCGACCTGGAAGAAGGAGCCTCGATCTGCTATGAAAGATGAGTAATAGGTCTACTGGGCAGATATTTGGGGTTGCTATAACCACCCTAACAACCACATGTATGTAAGATTTTTACAACAGTCTTAGGGCAACATTGAGGGGTTGTTGCAACAACCTAACAACAGACTTGAGCGCAACTTGGAGGACTAGAACAACAACAAGTTTTGGGCAGTTTGGTGGGCCAAGACAACAACTTTTTGGGACAATTTTGGGGCAACCATTGAGGGTTGTCACAACCGGAACAACAACAGAGAGAAGGGGCCGTGTAAAGGTCCCATAGGCTGGTGTTAAGTAGCAGAGGCAGTGGAGGGTTTGAGGGGGCAAGGGATGCCCTAACCCTTAGCCTCAAGACAAAATATTTGTATACGGAAACCATGAGGGTTTCTGGAATGATTTGTAAGTGATTTTGGTATCTTTCTTTATGTAATATTGGGCCATTGTCTCTGGTATGGGAGCCCATTGTTCTAGGTTTAAGAACATGTAATTTGGGCATTAAATTCTTGTGTACTATGTTGATCTAATTGTTGGTGTTTTTATTTCCGCTGTGCTAAGTAGTTAGGCATCTCACTATGTTTATGTTCACAGTTCAGATTGTGTAAATTTTGTGTGTGCTGTTGAGAACCTAGACCAAAGCTGAGGCGTGTGTTCACCAAGTCTGGGTGCATGTCGAAATCTAACAGCAGGAGCAATCATTGAGGACAGGTACCCAATATATTTTGGTCAGGGTGTTTGGTTCACACAATGAACCTTTTGATGCATGATATCATTAAAATGAAGGACCGTGATTATAGATGGATCGGTGCTTTGTATAAGAGAAGGAAGGATATGATAAGATTTATCACCAATCATACCATGGCCCACTTCATTTTCTGCAATCAGTCCAAGTTGGAGTTACTAAAGATTGCAAAGACAAGATTTGCCAGCTATTATCTCACCTTCAAGCACCTTTTGAAGGTAAAAGAGACATTGGCTAGTATATTCTTGAGTGATTCATGGTAGTATTTGAAAGAAAGGCTACATCTGCATCTGACAATTGAATTTCAGGAGGTGGAGGACACATTTCTTAATGGTCAGTTTTGGCAACAATTTTGGTTTATTTTGCAGTTCACCAAACCCATTTACAATACGATTTGGTTTGTAGATACAATTTAGCTGGTAATTGGGGAGGTGTATGAGCAAATGGACAACATGCTTGGCCAAATCAAAGACATTGTTGAGCTGAGGGATGCGATCTTGTATGATGATATCCATAAACATGTGGTCAAAAGGTGGGATAATATGAATGTTTTGACTTCATGCCCTAGCATATGTCCTTACCCCAAAATATTATTCTCCATCTTGGTTGGCCCAACCGACACCTGGGGGGGTGGGGTTAGGAGAAAACCACACACAGATCCAGATGTGCAAAATGGGTATATGCTTGCATTAGACAAGTTGGTACTTGAGGAAGATGAGTGTGCTCAAGTACGAAGTGAATTGATCAAGTACATCAATGATCATGGAGTCTTTGGTAACTTGCATGCAACCAAAGATCGAGATAGGTTGAGTTCTATCGAATGGTTGAACATGCATGGCTCCTCTACTACATATCTGCATAAATTGGCAGTGAAGGTGCTTTCTTAGGTGGTTAACACCTCTTCTGCAGAGAGGTGTTGGAACACCTATAGCTTGATCCATAGTTTGAAGAGAAACAAATTGAATGTAGATCGGGCATAAAGCTTGTTTTATGTGCATTACAACTTGAGGTTGTTTTCCATTATTGTGATGTAGTGGAGAATGATAATTATAAAAGAAATGTGACTTGGGACAACAATCTAGATGAGACTAATTTGGAGGATGGAGCCATGGTTTTAGAGCACTTGGACGCTGAACTTTTGGGTGATCATGATGGTGATCATATTCCTGGAGCAAACATGCCACCCCCACCCACTAGCGGGTTTCCAGATGCATCGGTTTTCCTTTATCTTCACAACAACCAGTGTTACATGGGTGCCATTCAGCTACTAGTCGTGTTCCACAAACACTTCGACCTACTCCTACTCCTCTTCTTCAAAGATCATGGGAAAATAAACTAGAAGTTTCTAGTGGCAAGAGGTAAACTTAGTGCATAGTACTTACTACTGTATACTAGATTTTTTTTTCCTATTTAGTACTCTCTAGAACTTAGTACTTTGTCTTTATTACGGCTTATTTTGTAAACAATGAACATTATATGACCATTTAAGTTTGAAGTTTGAACTATTGACTGAATCTTACAACTCTTTGGTAATGAATATGGTGCTTTAGAGTCTATTTCATTTTGTGGTTGATGTTGTCTGTTACAATCTATTGCTAACAAACTTTTATGATTGATGTTATATGTGTACTGAATGTTTGATGATTTAATGATCATCACTAATCCAGTAGTTAAATGATCTTAAATCTATGTTTTCATGTTTTTTGCAATTGATTTGTTATTTTGCATGTTTTTTTTTTATATATATGCATTAAAATATATTAAAATATGTATCATATAAAAAACACTCCTGAAATGCTCCCGCTCCCACTTCGCCCTCCCAACAATGTTGCGTAGGAGTGCTATGAAGTTGGCTCAGGAATTGCTTGGGAGCACCTTGGAATCACTACATGAGGGAGTTTCTAGGAATGAGGTTTACAATTCTAGGGAGTGTTTTGCAAGGGTTGGGAGTGTGCTCCCAATATGCCCCTGAAATTGGTGCATTTCGGAAGCGTGCTCTTGTTTGGAGTGTGCTTTATGAGTAGGTGTGGGAGGGTGTGCTCTTCCTGGCAACATGGATCCAAAGTCTTCAACCATTATGCTTCCATGACTACATTAGCCCTTGCCATGGCTACAACGTAAAAGTAAAAACTCAATTCATAGCCATTGAGTTGTAATTCGGTCCTTTGACTATCCCTTTGCAATACATCATAGTATCATTGACCACTATTTGATGGAAATTTTCTGATGGGTCAACTTTTGACCTCGTGGATGCCACTAACTTGGAGTTTATGATGTTATGATTGTGGTCAGAATCAATAAGTGCCATCATGGTTTTTATCTCGACCTTGCTTCTTACTCTCAAGTGTTGAATTTATTGCAGCTGCAAGAGCCATTCTCCTAGAGGATGGCATAAGACCCTAGTTATGGACTAGGGCCCCCAGTACACTCCTAGGGTTCTTGGTCTGGGACCAAGCAGTTAGAGCCATGGCAAAAGACCCTTGTGAGGGCCCCGAGTAGATAACTGGGGTTCTTGGTCTGGGACCAAGCAGAAAGACCCTTGTGTGGGCCCCCAGTAGATCACTGGGGTTCTTGGTCTGGGACTAAGCAGAAAGACCCTTGTGAGGGCCCCCAGTAGATGACTGGGGTTCTTGGTCCAGGACCAAGCAGAAAGACCCTTGTGAGGGCCCCCAGTAGATGACTGGGGTTCTTGGTCTGGGACCAAGCAGTAAAGACCCTAGATGTATTCTAGGGCCCCTGAATGTGTTCCAGGGAATCCTTGCCCTGAGCCTAGATTGATCCTTGGATGTGCTCCTTGGTGGTTGATATAAGTCCCTATATATGTCTAGGGCCCCTAGATGTGTTCTAGGGTACCCATGCCTAAAGCATGGGTTGATCCTTGGTCTTGTACCTTGGTGGACAAGACCCCGGATATGTTCTGGGGCAACCTGGTCCTTGATCAGGTAGTTGTTGGTGTATGATCCTCTTCCTCTCTTCCAGGATGGTCCACAGGACCTAGGAGAGATTTTGAAGGCGGGCATGACCACATGAGGGATGTATCCTATATGCAGTGATGATTGAGAAGTATATGGACATGTGTTGCCACTTAGTAAACCTCTCCTATAACCCCCACCCTTGGTTGTTGAGCTTGAGTTTGTTTGAGGGTTTGTATTTTTGTTTTAAGGTTAATATAAAAAAATATTTAATTAATATTAATTATAACATATTTAATTAATATTAATTATAACATATTTAATTAATATTTTTTATTACCCTAACCCTAGCCTAAAAGTATAAATTAAGAACCCTCCCCCTACACCTACACTCACTCTCTCCTATGCTAAGTGAAGGATTGCTCTGAGTTATTCTTCCTATGATTGCTGCGGCCTCTTTGTGATAGTGCTGCGGCCTCCTTGTGACAGTACAGCGGCCTCCTGGTGACAGTACAGTCCAGCCTCTCTTTTATTTTGCTGACAGGTCCCTTTGATATTCATGCTGCTGCTGTGTGTTGAGGGTGGTTAAAATCTCTGCTGGGAAGTGTTTTTGCTGCCGCCACTCCTTGACTGTTGAAGCTGGCCCTCCCTTAAGGTTACCTGTTGAGCTGATCTAGGCTGCGGCCCCTACTACTGGGTAGTTAAGGTTTAGATCTAGGACAGCAGTCCTGATTTGAAGTTTTCAAAGCCTCTTATTCCCTGGCTGCTTCTTCTCTTTCTATTTCTGGCCAAATCAAGGGTTTTGATTCCAGTGTTCCTTGTTGGGGTTTTGAGTATGTTTGTACGAGGGTTTTTCATGGTGGCATATCAGTCCTATTTTTCGCTTGATAAGAGATCTAACCCTTGAGGTAGATCCATGACTCGAAGACTTGTCCGAGCATATTTTAGTGGCCTTTTATCTCTTATATGTGTCATGTTCTACTTCATCAAACAGAGGTAAGATTGTCAAGAGGTAAGTTACAGTTTTCAGTTTTATTACATTGGTTATCACTAGATCTATTGTTCAGCATGCTTTATTATTGTTCAGTTCAGATCTGACTTAGAAATTTATCTACAGTTCAGATCTAAGTATGTTGTTCACTCAAAAATACTTTACAGTTTAGATCTATCTAGTATACATGTTCAGAATTAACTTCTAGTCCAGATCTAGGTGTTTTACTCACTCGGAAATTGTTTATGGTTTACTGTACATGTTCAGAATTATCTTTTAAGTTCAGATCTAACTATCTAGCATACTCAGAATATTTTTGGGGTTCAGATCTGTATAAGTTTGATGTGTTCATGCTGATTTTGTCCTCAGAAAATTTGAAAAGTTAAATTCTTGTTTTGTTTCCCTAATTCTAACATCAAGGTTTGATATTGGGTGATTCCCAGCATGGAAGCAAGGGAAACAATTAGAATCTCTTGTTGTTCTCGGTTTCCAAGATTGGCAATTTCTTCCTCAACTTCCAATGATTCTGCTTGATCACTTCCACCATTTTTGTCTATTCTTTGTCCATAATCTTGATCATATTGATCTTTTTGGTGACCCTACACTTGTGTCCCTTGGACCATTGTCGTTGCAGCTAAAACAAATCCCTTTTGAGCATAAATAAACAATGATAACAGGGTCTACCACCCTTCCTTTAGACTCTCAAACTGTACGAATTGGAGGGGAATCACATTTCATGATGTGAGAGTTGCACACACAAATACATGGGCAGAATATGCAAGATAAAGTAGGAGAGAGAAATATACTTGGATGATTATTCAATGATGTATTGTCTCAATACATAGTAAAAAGGGGGGAGACATACGTAAAGTACATTATGTAATTCCCAAGTACCTAACCACCTAATTAAGTGACCTTATTTCTTAACATTTATTATGTCATGATTACATCACTATGTAGCTTTATTAAGTAAACTTAAGTAATTTTATGGCCGTGATATCTAACACATGATACCTTGTAGATCAACCTTTGCTGCTAGAGGAGTTTCAGGCAAGGACCTTGCTACAAAGTGACTCCTGGCAACCTTTTTGAAGCTTTTGGTTTTTGGATGGCCTCAAGAGTAGAAGGCTTCATAGTCTTGATATACCCCCCAATGGACTCTTTCAATCCATCGATATGCATAGCAACAACACTCCGCAAAGAAATAATTTTCTACAAGTAAGCTATATTGGTGGAACTGTCTGGAACAGTTTGTCATAGTGCCTTGTCAGTTGATTTTTTTTAAAGACGAAGTAATCCTCTTAGGCATAAGCTTCAGAATTAAGACAAAATTCTGTGACAAATTGATCTCAAGTGGTTATTTCTGACTGATCATCCTCATCCCACTCATGTTCATTCATTTAATAAATTTAAAATTACTAGTTGTCAAATGCCAGCGAATCAAATTGAGGATTGGGAATTCTGTCAAGTAACCTTTGGTTGATGCATTTACCTTCTCGGTTTTCTCAGTTGCCTTGGTTCCTGCAATTGCCTCCTCTTTTGTTAATTTTCCTTGTAAAAGGGTTTCGGTCATGGTCATGACGACTGGCCTCTCTTCTCTGATCTTGGGGTCTCGGATGAATTTATTCTCTGTCACTGCTATTGTTTCCCCATTCCCTTGTTTCAATTGCCACAATCAAGAAAATTAGGGCTTCTCTCATTTTGTGTATGGTTTCTCTTATCCACTTGGAAGATTTACTGTTTCCTCCACTGATAATGAAATTTCAGTGTTCTGGTTTTCATCATCCCGAGTGCCTGAGAATGAAGCCATTGCTGGTGTTTACCCACGAGGAGAAGAAATTGGCTGTGGTACCATGGTTTTGTTCCTAACCCAGAAATAACTGATAAATGCAGCTGAAATCTGCTGTTTATCTGAAATTTATTGGCGGAAATGACTAAGAAAAAAGCTGAGGCTTTCCAATAAACAAGCGATATATTTAGGCCAGAACATAGGCAGTTAAAAGTTTCAAAATATCTGAAAATTTGAAATAGGAAAAATTGACCTTTGGATTGAAGTCTGAAAAATCTGACGGGGTCACAAAACAAAATTGAACTATTGCTGGAAAAATTTAAAACAGAACATTTCTTAATGTTAAATGCTCTTTTTTATTCTACACAATGGAAATAACTTTCCTGAACAGATGTGGTGGACACTGGACAGTGAAACCTGTCACCAACTCAGGCCCAAGAGTCTCCAAGAGCAGTATGGATGCTGCACTTGGCCATGAGTCCACCTCTCACAGACTACCCGCAACAATCATTCCCAAAAAGACATTCTACTATACGGCTTAAACACTATGCTAGCCCTTCTAACTCCAACCCAGCTCCCCTAATTCGTTTTCAACATTTTTTCTCAGTTGGGAGTGGTATTATAGTCTTTAAAACATCATGACAAGACATCTCTCTCACAAATCAAAGGGCCCATTTTGATCTACATTACTCTATTGTATGTGTTTTTTGGTTATCATTTGGATGAATAAGTTATTTTAAAGCAGAAGTAGATTGCAGAGGAAATTAGAAGGTGAAAGTGAAAACTATTTCAAATGCACAAAAGTGAAGACTGAATGTTACATATTTGTTGATTTTGATCTTCATGAGATATAAGAATGATGCTCTTCTGTTGAAAAGTAGGCAGGGACATGGAAGACATTCATCTGACCCATGTTATTGAACACAATGAGATATGTTGGGTGTAGCAAGGTTATAACTTTTGGTGTTGTGCTGATTACCCTGGTCCCTAGCCAATGCAACTGACAATCCACACGTTTATTAGAGAATTGCTGACACATTGGGTTTTAGTTGGTAGATGCAGGAGAAAGATGGGTAAAAAGAGGTCAAGAGATGAAGAGGATTGTGTTGTTGACAGGCAACCTAATACAATGCAACCCTCCTTGATAAAAAATAAAATCAAGAGGTCCATGGTGCATGCGAAATTGAAGCAAGAGAAGAAGGTAGATAAGAAGAAGCGGATCAAGTCTCGTGATGCTGCAGAGAAAAGAGCTTTGGAGCTTGGAGAAGAGGTAATTGCCCACTGTTGTTGGAAATTGATGAACTTAGCTGTTGCTAACTGGTAGGTTAGTTTTTACTATTTGTGGTGAATCTTTGGGAAACTAATTAGATCACCTTGGCATAGCTATTTAGGAGAGTATAATTCTATTAATTTCCAACTTCCTTTCTTTTTAGAGTTTATTTACCTATAAACAATGTCATTTTTTGTTTGAATTTTCAGCCTCCAAAACCAAAGGTTCCCCGCACCATTGAAAACACACGGGAGGCCGATGAGACTGTTTGTCAGCCTGATGATGAAGAGGTGTGTTGTAGACTTGATCTATATTCATGTGATTAAATGAAGTACTTTCAAGAAGGATTATCATGACTTTTTAAACCTTAAAATAGTTGTAGCTTTTCTCAGTCCATTTGTGTTTCAGTTGTTTGCAGATAATGCTGCTGATGAATTTAGTGCACATTTCAGTCGTGTACAAACGCCAAAAATTCTTATCACATCCTCACGCTTCCGGTCCACTGTATGTAGCAAGCTTGAGATATTGCAATACTTGAATAAATGTTTCTATTTAGCTAGCAGGAATTCATGTATACTTATTAATGAATAAGGTGATATTTCCCAGCCACTTTTTGGGTTTCACCCTAAGTTGCAGGAAATGTCCCTCCCACCTTTCTTGGCTGGAAACATGTGGAAATGCAGAAACATGTTTTGAAGTGGCCTGAAACATTTCAGGGAAGTTATTTAGAAACATGCCCGAAAAACAGACCCATGTTTCTGAAACTTTTGGCTGGACAATGTGCATTGAAATCCAAACAAAGCGTGTTTTGGGCCCAAAAAAATGCTTAAAAGGTGCATGGGACCCCCAACAAGCACACAAATGCCTAATGCCAGGGAAAAAATGATGA
The DNA here is from genome assembly GCA_009831015.1 of Picea engelmannii. Lineage (NCBI taxonomy): Eukaryota > Viridiplantae > Streptophyta > Pinopsida > Pinales > Pinaceae > Picea > Picea engelmannii. The sequence continues at coordinate 816,254 of ML784297.1, read as the reverse complement.
ATAAAGTCTAAAATCATTTTAATTTTCTTGATCATTTTATTCAAATTTGCAAGATAATGTGCTATTTAAAAAAACATAGTTTTTGAAAGATTTTTTTTTTTTGTCTTTTTTTAAATACTGTCTCTATGTTTACAAAATTTTGAGGGGTTGGGGGTGGCAGCAGTGGGTCAAGTTTCCACAATGTACCCATTCTGGAAACTTGTACTTGTTTCCATGTTTCATGCAACTTAGGTTTTACCTTCTCGTGTCAAACTTCTGCCTAGAGTATATTTCTTGTTGAAGCAGTGTACATTTCTTGAATCTGTCTGATGTTTCCAAAAATTTTACAGAGAGGAAACGAACTTATCGAGGAGCTGTTGTCTGTCATTCCAAATGCACATTACTACAAGCGAGGAACCTATGAATTAAAAAAGGTGCTTGCAATGTTTTAGCATATCTCTTGCATGCTTTGTGATATTTGTTTTTGCTGATCATATAGCCAATGTAAAGCTGAAATTCTAGATTTTAATGTTTTTATTTCTTTGATCATACAATGGTAGTAAGGCGTAGGTGCAAAATTTGGGAAATGCTTATGCATGGGTACAAAATTCCTCACAAATCTGTCCCTTTCTTGGCTTTGTAGATTGTGGAGTATGCGAAAAATCGAGACTTCACTTTTATTATTGTTATCCATGAAAATCGCAGGGAGCCAAGTATGCCTCTACTTTGATGAATCTTTTGTTGGAAGTATTATGTATTTGCTGAATGGTGTATTGGTATCATAACTACCCCAGGAAAAATACGAATAAGCATCAAAACATTGCTAGGTTTTTAGAAATAGCTTTGATTAGAAGTATTATGTATATGATAATGGGCTAAATAATCTGTATCACTTTTTTCTTGGAGAAATTATGACAAATAAGTATGTGGGGTTCATTTGCAGATGGAATGCTATTTATCAATTTGCCGGATGGCCCCACAGCCCATTTTAATCTCTCTAGTCTTGTTTTGCGCAAGGATATAAAGGTGGTCACAACATACTTGCAAAGTATTTTTTTATGTTTTTGTCAACCATGTTTAGAGTTAAGAACTATGGGATAGCTTTCAAAATCTCAAGCAATTTGTTAAATGTTATGTGAAAATGCCTAGTAGAGAGTTTCAAATGTAACACGGATAGGAGATGGAAATACCAAATGTAACAGGGATAGTATTTTTGTAGGTTATCATTTTGATTGTGATTTGTTTTCAGTTCTATTTGCCATGTCCTAGTGGTTTATGAAATTTTGTTGCATGGGGGTTTAAGTCGTCAGTCAACTGAAGTATCTGTTTTCTTGTTTGTGTACAGAATCATGGTAGGCCAACAAGCCACCAACCAGAGCTTATACTAAATAATTTCAGTACTCGACTTGGACACCGAATAGGCAGGTAAATAATTTCCGAAATTATCGACAACATAGTTTGATTCGAATTTTCTTTCTCGTCTTGTAATAATTTATTGATAAAGATTACATCTACAGGTTATAGAATGAAAATAATAGACTCTTTGAATCTTCTAGAGTATCCTTGCTTATAATGATATCTTTTTCTTGTTTAGGATGATTGCATCAGTTTTTCCTCATGATCCCAACTTTCGTGGTCGACGTGTGGTAACCTTTCATAACCAACGGGATTTTATTTTCTTTCGCCATCATCGGTAAGTTATTATCTTTTCAAATTAGCTAATTGGAAATACTGTGTATGTGTGGGGTGTGGACGAAGGGAATTATTGCCTATATTTTTGAATAGAAGCCCGAGAACAAGACAACTTATGATCTAATTGATTGATTAATGTTCTACTATATTGATACCTTTGGTTACATAATGATTGGTTAGTCTATAGCTTTGTTGTTTGGAATACGATGTTTATCTCATCACCGTGAAACCTAATATACATTATGATCCATTTTAAAATCTGGAGTGTGTTGACCTCATTTTTGGTCAAAGATATTGAATCGCAAAGTCTTGCTACTTCTGACCTAAATTTTGGGAAACAAATTGAGCCTCACCTCTCTTGAGCCTTTTGTTTCCCAAGCTTTTGATATATGATTCCTCTTTGTTCATGGTTTTGACATAAAACTTGAAGATGGGTCAACCACCTAGTTGCTTGGAGGATTGACAATAGCACCTTGTCTTGAGATAGCAGCTTTGTGCTTCCATGAGGGGTTGAAGATGATGGTTTATCAGTTTTATGGGTGACAATATTTGATTAGGATTCTCATGCATTATTGATTTGACCATATTATGAT
>ML784297.1:788613-813678 GCA_009831015.1 Picea engelmannii | reverse complement strand
GTTTGGAGGTTGTAATACTTGTGGACTTTGGTGTTGAGACTTATCATTGTGGCATATGGCAGGGGGCTTGTGGTTGACTTACCTAGCGAAGTTGTACCCCTTGTCACTTTGGGCTGAACTTATGATTGTTTTGGACTCTAGCATTTGGCAAATTCTTGGGTTGTCACAGAGGCATGGGCTTCAATGTGATGGTATTGGGATTTGTTTTGATTGAGCATATAGGGTATTTATTTCATCTATGTGCATGGGTTCCCCTGTTAATTTGGTAGCTCAGAAGGTGTCTCAACTAAGCCTATGTGTTCAAGGCTAGCTGATGGACATAATTAAATACCCAGATCAGCTTTATTAATTTTATCCTAAGTTTTAATGTAAGAAAAATGTAAAAGTCACTTCATTGACTTTTCACTCAGATTTCAGAAAAAGTAATTTTCAGAAATTAATAATTCACTAAAGTGAATTTCTGGAGGCTTTTAGAAGACTCAAGAAAATGTGAGTTAGAGTGATAAAAGGAGGCTGAGGGTGAAGGACATAACACATTGTTGTGTTGGCCGAAGAGGAAGTTGATTCTGTAGAGTGAGGAAGGGCGACTTAGCAGCAGAGGAATTGAGCTGAGTGCATGTCGTTCCAACAGAGATGGAGGCCGAAAAAGCAGCCAAAAAGCAGGGCCGAGATTGCTGGCCTGTAAGAAATTTCTGAATTTTTTGTTGCTGTAAATTAATTCCTTTAAGCCCCTTCTTTGCTGGTTTTCCCCACAATGGGGTTTCCCTGGCATTTCTGGTGTTCTCATGTTTTATGTGTTTGGTTTCCATTTACTTCTGCTGTGCATTTTAGTTAAAGAACTCAACTGTAAATTACTTGCATAATTTTCAGAAGTTAAATTTCAGCAGTAAATTAATTTTTGGGTGATTAAAATTATTGGCAATAATTTCTGTTTGCCGAGTTTAAAGGAAATTAACATGGTATAAGAGTTCAACCTTTGAATATAGAAGGAACCAAGTCCATTTGCTGTGCAGACCAGGAGTAAATCAGCAAGGAGCTCGAGTTACCAGAGAGGGCGTGTGAGTCAGAGCAGCTGATATAATGGCCAATGCAGGCTTGAAGTTATAGGATAGACTGGAAGGATCCTCTAACTTCATTCCATGGAGAGAGCGAATTGGTCTGGTGTTGGAGGAACAAGGATTGTGGGAGTTTGCTGAAGGGTCAACAATACTTCCAGCTGATCCAGCACAAGAACCATCTCATCTCAAGAAGGATGTGAAGGCAAGGAGGATCATAGTGGATGCAGTCAAAAGACCACATCATTCCTCATCTATCTGGCAAGAATACAACTAAGGATATGTGGGAGGCCCTAACCAAATTATACCAGTCAGATAACCAAAGCAGTAAGATGTTGTTCAAGGAGAAACTCATAAGCACAAAGATGGCAAGGGGAGAGTCAGTTGTTACATATCTCACCAAGTTCACTCAGATCATAGATGAATTGGTAGCTGTTGGGGAGACTGTGGATGAGACAGAGTGGGTGAGGACAACCTTGAATGGCTTCATCAAGCAGTGGGACGTATTTTTCAGAGGTGTTGTAGCACGAGAGAAACTCCCTGATTGGGAGAGGTTGTGGGACGACTTCACCCATGAGGAGCTCCGAGTTGGTACCTCATAGGCTAGCTAGCCAAAGAGTGAGGACGAGGAGAATCTTGCCTTAGATGGAAAGGGCAAGTTCAAAGGAAAGAAGGGCCCTAGTGGGGGTTAGACCTCTAAAGGAGAAAAGAAGAAAGAGTTCAACAAGATTAAGTGTTCTTCCTGTCACAAACTAGGCCACTTTGCCAGTCAGTGCCCAAACAAGAAGAAGGGCAACAAGAAGTCACACATGGTAGCATCAACTTTAGCAGAAATTGATGAGTTTGCTGCTAGATTCGAGAATGAGTTTTCACTCATTGAATGTCTCTCTAGTTCAACTAGTTTAGGCATGTGGTACATAGACAATGGTGCCTCTAGTCACATGATTGGAGTACGGGAGTACTTCTCTAGCTCGTGGGAGGAGGAGATAGACCTCATGATTGAGATGGGCATTAATGTCAAGTGTTGGGTAGCAGGCCATGGGAAAATGACATTTCAGAGGGAGTTTGGGAAGCTACTGATGGTGAGGGATGTGCTATATGTTCTGGGTATGACGAAGAACCTAATATCAATATCATCATTGGAGGACATGGGCTATGTAGTCTCATTTCAGGATGGGCGAGTGTACATTAGGCCCAAGGACTCCACGACAACGAAGGTGATTGGTGTTAGGCGAGAGAAGTTGTACAGGCTCCAGTTCAAGCCAACCCAAGCATTGGTGAGCAGTGCATGCGACTTGGCAGAGTTATGGCATAGGAGGATAGCGCACTTGCATGATGGAGCACTAAAGGTGCTCAAGGAGATTGTGACAGGACTGCCAGATTTTAGCACAAAGCATCGTGAGGTATGCAAGGGGTGTGCTATGGGGAAGTACACCAAGACAACCTTCCTGCGTAGTGACAACATGACAAGAGGCATCCTAGAGTTGATACACTCATACGTATGTGGGCCCATGTCATCACCATCCCTGGGTGGGTATGAGTACTGTTATCGTGCAATTTGTAGTTGTCCTGAAAGGAAATGCTAAGGGAAGGTGTTATCGCACAGTTTGTAGACACAAGAAAGGCTAAGGAGTAGTAGGTCAAACTGGCGAAACAGGAACCTTCCCCACCCAATGTCACCACAATGGGGAGTCTCTTTCTATTTAGGGAGGCTAGGCCCAGGGGAGACATCCCCGATAACCTGGGGTTTTGAAAGGGCAAAGGCTAATAGTACAAAGACAAATTTCCCCCTCACAGATTACCGCCAGTCAGATAGTCCGGCCAAAGGCCAATTTGAAGTAACCCCCAAAGAAAATGTACCTGCCTGGAACAAGACAACAACAAGAAAGATATATGCAAGCTATGTTCAAAGGGGTTAGTACTTTATATGTAAGTGACTATCTGATATTCAATGTAAGCAATTTGACAGTAAATATTGACGAAATCAATGTTTGCAAAAATGGCAATGACAAATATGTCACTTGTCAATAAATACTGGAATGATATAGCATTCCATGTAACAAATCAACACTCAATCCAATAAATGCTCTTAACTACCATTCAATTGCTTATAAAATGAAACGTTGCTGCATCAAGATGAAATAACCAAGGGTGACGTCAGCATTCTAGGGTTAGTAGGTTAGGGTTAGTGTAGTTAGGGTTTCAGTTCAAAAGAGGTTTGAGAGTGTTTGGATCCAATTCTACTTCAACGCTGGAGGTCGTAGATCATTTCCTTAGGGTTAATGGAGTCATAGGTGAAGAATGCAAAAGTTGAAGGAGATGAGATTTTAAAGAACTAGAGGGATAAGTTTTGAAGTGCTGCTAAAGCAAGGCTCCAAAACCATAACCCTAGGGGAGAGAGGCTCACTCCGGTGTTGCTAAAGCAAGGCTCCAAAACCATAACCCTAGGGGAGAGAGGCTCACTCCGGTGTTGCTAAAGCAAGGCCTCGTGCTCTCTCCTCCTTCCCGGCAAACAACTAGCTCAATGAAAAGCAAAGAGACAAGAGGGTTTAAAGATGGAGAGTGTTGCTAAGGCAAGGCTCTTTCATCAAACCCTAAAAGAAAATGGCCCTAGGTGTAGATAACCTAGGCCTGGGATGTCCTCTTTCTCTTGAAGTCAAAAGGTACGACTAGCTTAAGGGAAGAAGAAAAAGGAGTGTAGCTATGGCTAGGCTTTCTCCTTCTTCAATGGCTAAAAGTTTTTCTATTAGGGGACATGAGACAACGACCTACTTGTGTGTTTATCCTCTAGGGTTTTGATTCAACAATGTTTATAAATAGATGCAAGAAATTAAACTACAACCATTCAATCAAGAAATTTTGCAGAAAAATACTTACAAATCATCAAGAAAATAATCATGCAAACTCTAGTTGTAACACCTTCCTTCAAGAAAAACACCATAGAATGCCAAAAATCTCTTCCTTCAACAAGTGCGCCTTCCTCAAATCAGCCAATAACCCAAATGGGGCGCAAATTTTAGACCTCACCAAGTGGTGAGTGAAAGATGATGATAAAATGAGAGTCAAAACCCTCAATATATAGTGTATCAATGACCTAAGTTTACTTTTTAGGTCATAAAAAGGCTGACAAGGCCATAATACCAAAATAATACTGTTCTTACATCAAATGTTCATTTTAAAACCCTAATTGAGCAAAAAGTGAGGCGTCACCCCTTCTAAGGGAGACGTTAGCCCCTTTTTAGGGCAAATGTAGCAATAAAGAGAAAAACATTAGCCCTCTTTGGGCCTCTTCATCATGCCACATGTGCCAACTACCCTGTTAAACTGCCACATGCTCAAGATGACGTCATGAGCCCATAGGTGACGTCCTGGGCCATCCAGGGCAAACGTTTCACTGGAAGTGGGTCAATCCCCCTAGGTCGGGCTCTGCCAATGTGCCTCTGATGGAACGTCCTCTTCTTCTCCGGTGCAAAACCTTGATCAACCACCGTCCTGTCTCTGCCCCCTGATGGGGTCTCAACATCCATCTGGTGGGCTCTTCAGCCCCATGGAGGTCTGAACTGATCATCTCCCCATGTGTACCGGTCCAAATGGTACCTGTTCGTCGGGCATGGTCCTGCACATCAAAAGCTACGCTCTCCATGGGCTCATTAGTCAAAGGGATCATAGCAATGTCAATCACATTTCATCATCAATATTATTAAACGTATGCATAAAACACCTAATATATCAGTCAATAGCTCAAAGACATTACAAAAACCTGCAATACAAGATTGGAGAAAAAAAACAAGACGTCCTATTGGGCTAGTATCCACAAGAAAAGGAAAGTTTCTAGGAGGATTTCATCCAAGCCGTGTAAGTGAGGTGATGTGGCTAGGGGATGTCCAAACATGTGGGTGCAGTGAGAGCCAAGGATGCATGATGTTAATTGTGGGTGCCTTTGTAGAAGGCGAGCTGTACATGTCATGGATGCATTTTTTCCATGCCCGTTCTTGCCTTTATTATTTTTTAGCTTTATTCTTTTATTTGCTTTTTCTTCTTTTTTTTTTATTCGAGAGCTAACCAGAGGACACTGCCTTGGCATGGTGACTAGAGCTGACAGTGTTACCCACAAGTACTTTCATAGAGATGAGAAGGCTGGCTTGTGATGAGACCCCCTTTCCCTTGGCCATGCAACCAAAGGTCACTGCCCTGGTGTGGTAACCAGATGGTGGCAATGTCATACTGTTAGGTACCCATGAACCTAATAGGCTGGCTCGTGATGAGACCCCCTATCCTCTGACTAGGTCTTGTTTGTTATTTTCCGGGTCCCTCTTGTTTCTTGCTGAGAGGCCTTTTATTGCCCTCTCGGGGATCCCTGGGCGAAGCATCTCGAGGTTTTATTTTTAGGCTTTTGTCTTTTACTAGCTGCTTTTACTTTCTGGGCCTTTAGCCCCTTCTTCCCACGAGATAAGGTGCAATCCTACAAATAGGTCAACCCAATGCCCGGACAAGGGGAATGGGATAAATGAGCGGGAGATAAGATGAAACAGTGGTGCTATGATGGGAGTGGACGATGGCTTTTCAGAAATCCCCCCAGTGGCAAACCAAGACCTATGGGCACAGGCTTGCTAGGGCACCCTATCAATTTCCCCAAGCATGGTCAAGTGGGCTAATGTAAGATCCAAGCAGTTGTTAGAGATAAAAGGAATCAGATGCATATATTTAAAGGTTTCAATGATCAAAAGTGACACATACCACGATACCTGGACCAATTACCTCATGGAGCAAGAACCTCTTCTGATACAAGACCAAGCCGATGGTGATCGATGCTGCTGCGGCTGACAAGACAAAGCTGATGGAAAAAGAAAAGGGGCCCGCTGGGCCATCCTCAGGTCAATCCTGCTCTCGGTACTCCATGTCTAGGACCTGTGGGCCTCGAGACATGATCTCCTGGTTATCCCTAAAAAATGGGGATAACAGAAGGCAAATTGGTGTAACATGAGGTTATCCTATCACTGTCACCTTAATAAGATACCTCTTTCTATTTAGGGATGATAGCCCAAGGGAGACGTCCCCGGTGACCTGGGGGTTTGAGAAGGCAAAGGTTAAAGTGTCAATAAAAGATATCCCCTCTCACAAGTCACACTGATCAGAAAGTCCCAAAATTTTAATCAATGAAGCAATGATATGCTTAGATGTACCTGCCCAGAACAAAGCAACAAGAAAACAATATCTTTTGCAAGTACAATTTGATGTTAGTGCTTCATAAAACCTTGGACTTGTTAATAAAAGCAATAAGTTGATGCAAGATGAAGCAAACAGAATTTTATAAAAGTAATGTATACAAGATGATAGCTTCACAATAAATGCCTTAAAAGAGCTTGACAATGATAAAAAATAATAACCCAACAATAGCAATATACTAGCACTTGTCGGAAGCTAATTAGGTAGTGTAAAAATCAACTTTTGCAATTGCTTTTAAGTGATTTTACTGCTGTAATAAATGGCTGTAGCTTACTTTTGTAACAACAGCAAGAAGGTTAGTGAATTAGTCTACTCTAGTGTTAGGAAAGGTTAGTAGGTTGCTTGAGGTAAAAGATTTAAGGGTTGGTTTCATCAATCAATCAAATTCAAGGTCTGAATCAGTGCCCTTTTGGGGCTAATGGAGTCACTTTGCAGCAGCAAACTTGAAGGAAACAAATGATAATGTAAGAGCTAAGGACAAAGAAGGATGGTGATTGAGGTGTTGGTAACCCAAGGCCTCAATCAACAAGCCTTAGAAGGAAAACGACTACTAGGAAGTAGGTAGCCCTAGGCCCCAACGGTTTTCCTTCTTCTTTAGCTCAAGCTTGAAACAAACAATGGCTTGATGAAGCAAATGATATTAGAGTGCTGCAATGGCAGGGCTCTAGTACAATGCTTCAAAAGGTAGGGTTTCTAGCACAATCTAGTAGGTGAAAAGTTGTTAAGACAAGGACAATAACATGTGCTTGTTCTCCTAGGGTTTTAAACTAGCAATTTCATAATCTTGGAAGAAATGCAAAGTAAATGTACCATAACCATTCAAAACAAAGAAGGATTGCAGAGATTCACTTACATCCTTCGAGAATAATCTAGCAATAAGCTTAGTTGAAGACCTTCCACCAAGAAAATGCCGAAAAACACCAAATTTAGCGTCCTCCAAGAAGTGCGCCTAAAATTTCAACCAATAACTCTTAAGTAGGGCGCAAATTTCAGACCTCACTTGTGAGTGAATGAATGATGGAAAAATACAAGGGGAAAATCCCCTATTTATACAGTGAAAATGACCTTTAATTTACAAAATTAGGTCAAAAAGGTCGACATGGCCAATTTACATGAGAAAATTCATTTTTACATAAATTTGACAAATAAAACCCTAATTTGATCTTTTTATGCTGACGTCATGCCCCTCCTAGGGTGACGTTAGCCTCTCTGTGGGAACACTAGCCCTCCAAGTGAAACGTTGGGGCTTAAAACCCCTCAGGAGCTACCACACGTGCCAACCCAAAGCGTCCTCAAGCTCGACACCTCAACTAGGTGACTTCAAGGCTCCGAATGATGACGTCTAGGGCCTTCAGGGGCCAATATCATGTGGGAGGGCAAGACCCCCTGGGTCCAGGCCTGTCAGGTTGTCTCTGTTGGAACATCCTCCTCTCTCTCCGGTGCAAGCCTTTGGTATATGTTTTCCCCTTGCTGGGGTCTCAGCATCCATCTGGTGGGCTTTCAACCCTATGGAGGTCCGAACTAATCATTTCCCCATGTGTACCTAGTCGTCGGGCATGGTCCTGCAACAACAACAAGTACGCCCTCCATGGGCTCATAAGTCACAGGGATCATAGCAATGTCAATCACGTCTAATAATCAAGTTATCTAAACATGTGCATAAAACCCCCCTTTCCTAGACAAGTGCTCAAAGATGTTATGCTATTCTACAAGCTAGGTTTGGAGAGGGTTTCAGGAGGTCCTATTAGGCTAATTCTCATTGGATGTGGGATGTTTCCAGGTGAAGACCAATCCAAGTCATGTAAGTGGATGAGGTGGTATGGGGATGTTTGAGCAATGGGTGCAGTGATGACAGGGAAATGTATGGCTTACATGTGGGTGCCTCTGAAGAGGGTGAGCTACACCTTTTCATGGATGCAAATGTTTCCAAGCCCATTCAATGCTTTTTACCTTTTTTTTTATTGCTTTCTTTTTCAAGAGAACAGCTGGGGGACACCGCCCTGGCGTGGTGACAGTGTTACCCACAGGCATTTCACGGAGATGAGAAGGCTGGCTCGTGATGAGACCCCTTTTCTCTTGGCTATGCCACCAAGAGCCACTACCCTAGCGTGGTGACCAGCTGAATGGTAGTGTCATACTGCTACATGCCCATGGACCTAATATGTTGGCTCATGATGAGACCCCCTATTCTCCAACTAGGTCTTGAGTTTATTTATTTTATGGGTCCCTCCATTTCTTGCTGAGAAGCTTTTTACTGGTTTCTCGGGGATCCCTGGGCAAAGCATTTGATGGTTTTGTTCTTTTGGCTTTTATCTTTTGCCAGCTACTTTTACCCTTTGGGCCTTTAGCCCCTTCTTCCCACAAGGTAAGGTACAACCCTTTGTTAGCTTGGCAAACCCAATGCCCGAACCAATGTAGGTGATGGATGAGAGGGAAGATGATGAAAAGTGATAAGTATGGCGGGAATGGACGATGGCCTTTCATGAACCCACTCGATGACAACTCACTCCTAAGGGAACCAACTTGCTAGGGCATTTTGTCACCCCCCCATGTATGGACAAGTGGAAAGGCATAAAGTCCAAGCACATGTCATGAAGCAAAAATAATTAAATTCACATATTCAAATGTTTTGAGAATCAAAGTGACACATACCATGATACCTAGACTCATTACCTCGTGGAGCAAGACCCACTGCTGTTGAAGGACCAGGCCGATGGGATGGATGCTGCTGCTGTTGACAGGATGTAGGCGTTGAAGAAGAAGAATGGGCCCTCCAGGGCTAGGTTCAAGTCAATATGGCTCTTAGTACTCCATGTCTAGGACCTGTGGGCCTCGAGACATAATCTCCTTAGTTATCCCTAGGCTAGGGGATAACAAGTACTATGTCACCTTTATCGATGACCATTCCAAGAAGACCTGGATCTACTTCACGAGGACCAAGAATGAGGTTCTCAGTCAGTTCCCAGAGTTCAAAGCCCTCGTGGATAACTAGACGGGCATGAAGATCAAGACTTTGAGATTCAATAATGGAGGTGACTACACCTTGAAGGCCTTCAAGGATTTCTGTGCAGGTGCTGGGATAAAGAGGGAGTTGATTGTTCCGTACAACCCACAACAAAACGGGGTGGCGGAAAGGAAGAACATGGCTATTGTTGGGGCTGCTAAAGCCATGTTATATGATTAGGATCTGCCTAGGTTATTATGGGCGAAGGCCTATAACACAACAATATACATACATAACAGGAGTCCTCACAAGGTGTTGGGGAGGAAGACTCTTGAGGAGGTATTCACAAGGAGGAGACCAGAGATTGGACACTTTAGGATTTTCGGGTGCCTTGTCTATTGTCATGTTCCCTAAGACAAGAGGACAAAGCTCGAGGCCACTGTTGAGAAGGGGATTTTCGTTGGTTACAACAAGAATTCCAAGGCATACAGAGTCTACATTCCTTCCTTGAGGAAGAGTGTGGTCAGGAGGGATGTGAGGTTTGAGGAGGACAGAGCCTTGAGGAAGGCTCATGATATTGGTGTAGTAGTAGCAAGGGATCGGGAGCTGGAGACTAAGAAGGCCGAGGAGACACAAGGTACATGTACTAGTACAAGTGCAGGCATGGATGATCAGATCGTAGATCAGGATGAGGAGCAACAGGCTCCTCTAGTTCAGGAGACTTGTACTAGGAGGAGGAAGACCAGATGGGAAAAACAGAGCTTGAGAGAGGCACATGAGTACGTGGGTGCTCCTAGGACACCGGTCAGAGAGAGTCTAGCACCATAGAGATTTCCTAGTTATATGGCTCTGATGAGTGATCTTTTGGAGGCCGAGCCTTCCATCTTTGAGGAGGCATCACATCAACAGATGTGAAGAGATGCCATGGTGGAAGAGTATGCTTCCATCATGAAGAATGATGTATGGGAGGTGGTGCCCTGGCCAGAAGGAAAATCAGTGATTGGCTCGAGATGGATCCATAAGATCAAACACACCGAGGAAGGCTCATGATATTGGTGTAGTAGTAGCAAGGGATCGATAGTTGGAGACTAAGAAGGATTAGGAGACACAAGGTACATGTACTAGTACAAGTGCAGGCATGGATGATCAGATCGCAGATCAGGATGAGGAGCAGTAGGCTCCTCCAGTTCAGGAGACTCCTACTAGGAGGAGGAAGAGCAGATGGGAAAAGCAGACCTTGAGAGAAGCACAGGAGTATGTGGGTGCTCCTAGGACATCGATCAGAGAGAGTCGAGCACCATAGAGATTTTCCAGCTATATGGCTTCGATGAGTGAGCTTTTGGAGGCCGAGCCTTCCATCTTTGAGGAGGCATCACAACAACAGATGTGGAGAGATGCCACGGTGGAAGAGTATGCTTCCATCATGAAGAATGATGTATGGGAGGTGGTGCCCTGACCAGAAGGAAAATCAGTGATTGGCTCGAGATGGCTCGAGATGGATGCATAAGATCAAACATGCTGCAAATGGCAGCGTGGAGAAGTTCAAAGCTTTCTTTGTGGCTAAGGGGTTCTCTTAGAAGGAGGGAATCAATTATATGATGATACATTTGCCCCAGTGGCAAGATACACTTCGATCAGGGCTGTGATCTCGATTCCAGCAGGGATGGGGTGGAGGATCCACCAGATGGACATGAAGACGACCTTCCTCAATGACATTATTAAGGAGGAGGTGTACATTTAGAAACCAGAGGGTTTTGAGGTGCATGGGAGGGATTCCCATGTGTGCAGGTTGAGGAGAGCCTTGTATGGGCTCAAGAAAGCTCCCAGAGCGTGGTATTCATGGATTGACAACTACTTGTAGGGGATGGGCTTCACTAAGAGTGAGGCAGACTCCAACCTATACTACATCATAGTTGGAGGTGAGTTGCTCATTCTTGTGTTGTATGTGGAGGACTTGTTTCTTACAGGTTCAGAGAGGCTCATTGCAAAGTGCAAGAGGGATCTTGCTTTGGAGTATGAGATGAAAGATTTGGGGTTGATGCACTACTTTTTGGCGTTAGAGGTGTGGCAACATGATGGTTAGAATTTCCTTGGACAGGGAAAGTATGCAGTGGAGATTCTGAAGAGATTTAGGATGTTGGACTGTAGGCCTATGTCGACGCCCATGGTGACCAACTGGAAGAAGATCGATGCTTCCAGATCAGAGGTAGTGGACCCTACACTTTACAGGTAGTTGATTGGCTCTCTAATGTATCTGGTCAACACTAGACCATATATATGCTTTGCAGTTAACAACACTCAGTCAGTTCATGGTTGAGCCGAGGAGGATACACTAGGTGGCAGCGAGGAGGATACACTAGGTGGCAGCGAAGCATGTTCTGATATATCTACGTGGCACGGTCGAGTATGGGTTGAGTTACATCCAGGGAGATGGGGTGAAGCTGACAGGATTTATAGATGTAGATTGGGCTGGTAGCAAAGTGGACAGGAATAGTACTTCAGGTTGTTGTTTCAGCTTGGGATCGAGAGTTGTTTCCTGGTTCAGTAGGAAGCAAAAGTTGGTGGCGTTGAGCTCTGCCGAGGTAGAGTACATGGCAGCTAGGTTAGCAGCATGTGAGGCCATTTAGCTTCGTAAGCTGCTCATCGGTTTGTTTGGCCAGGAGATGGATGCGATTGTCATTCACTATGACAATCAGAGCTGCATCAAGCTCTCTGAGAATCCAGTGTTTCATGACAAATCCAAACACATAGAGATCATGTTTCACTTCATCAGGGATTGTGTGCAAAAGGGAACAATGAAGCTACAGTATGTGCCTACAGGAGAGAAGGTGGTAGACATTCTCACGAAGGCCTTGATGAAAGGCAAGTTTGTCTTCTTCAGGGACAAGTTGGGGGTGGTACAAAACACCTTCCTTGCTAGGAGGGAGTGTTAATTTGGTAGCTCAGAAGGTGTCTTAGCTAAGCCTATGTGTGCATGTAATGTTCCCAACCAGATCTCATATAAAAATCAGACTTATGTGGTTGAGAACTTTCTTCAAACACTTTGACGGTAAGACCTATTTCCTTAGCCAAATGGTTTACTATAGGTGTCCCAACTTCAAGATAGGTTATTGATGTGTTTTGGTGACCAAGGAGATGGATTGTAACCTTCTTATAGCTCCCAATATATCTGCTGTTTGATTATTTAGCTTGCTGTTATAAATATGACAGCAGATCTGATTGAAACATTTTGTCAAACAGTTGGCATGTTTGTCTTGTTATTGAGTTTGATCATGGTTTATTGCATGCAGAAATTGTTGGTGATAGAGATGACAAATAACAATAATAAAGACAATAGATATAGCACAAGAAATGGCCACAAACTCAGATCTGATTTTATTTATCAAGATATAGCTAACCTCATACAAAATGGGGCAGATCTGGAATACATGTAGAAGAATGAAGTGTGTGGCTGGTAGTGCCTCCAAAATACAGTAGAATGATGGAGATATGAACTCTCAAGAGTCCTCCAAGCTGAATACAGAAGATACCCAAGATCCCAAGCTGTATGTGCTGCCCTCTCTAGCAAGATGTGCCCTTTTTGGCTGTAGCAAGCTAAGAATTCGGCCTCTTTGAAGATGGCCTTCAAACCATTGAAACCAAGTGCCAAAATGTAGATCGGGTGATATGAAACCCCTCTTGTGAATCTCCTGACTATTGGGTGAGGTCTCACCCTCGAGAATACTAGAACCCCTATGCACAATGCACCCTCTTGAAGAGAAACACACCCTCTTGAGTGATAGGATGAATGGGCTGAAGAATCCACTCAAACAATGATGCAAAAAGGCGCTAGGGTGATGGAAAACGATCCTGGAGTGAGATCTACTGAAGATCTAGCCACCTCTGAGCAAGTCGAACTACTCTCTCAAGAATAGTGCGCCCTAGCTCTACAGAAAACCTCCAACAATATGCCCTGCCTCCACAACTGCCCCTGTAACTGAATGGTATCTGATGTAGAATGGCGAGGGAAGAATCTTTCACCTCCGTGACCAAGCTTGGACTAGGTTGGGTGGAATCTTTCACCACCGAGCTGATCTCTAGGGTTTGTTTAATCAAAACCCTTAAAACTCCCAAGTGCATGGGCTCTGTAGCAAGAAGCCAGACATCAAAATGATAATCAACATAATGAGAGAATAGAGGCCCCTATCTCTCTTTTATCCCCTCTGTTAACCTTTTCTCTCCAAGTGACTTTTACTTTATTTTATTATTCCTTAATTAAATCACTTTATTAATTAATTAACCATTTTACCTCTAAAAAGTGATTTATCTGTCCTTATGGCTTCTTTGGCCACTGAAAGTCACTTCTCATCATCTTATCTTGTAGTGCTCTTCCTCCCGATTCTGATGAGCTATTACACTAAGAGGTTTCTCTAAGTATTATGCCCAATATGACCTTCTTAGTGAATTTAATTAAAATATGACCCATAACAGCTCAAAATTACGGAAATCGTCGGAATGCAACGGAACCAAAGCCAAGCTGTGGGGAATGGATCCTGATGATGAAATATGATGAACGATGAAAGTCGGCCCAATAAAACCCCTCAATATCTCCTGAACTCCCTGTGAACCCCATCTTGCTACTTTGGCAGGCATCCCACTCTGTAACATAGCAACATCCAGAAATGGGGACATTATAGTCTAAGGCTAGATGATAGACATAATTAAATACCCAGATCAACTTCATTAATTTTATTCCAAGTTTTAACATATGAAAAATGTAAAAGTCACTTTATTGACTTTTCACTCAGATTTCTGAAAAAGTAATTTTCAGAAATTAATAATTCACAAAACTGAATTTCTGGAGGCTTCTAGAAGGCTCAAGAAAAGGTGAGTTAGAGTGATAAAAGGAGGCTGAGGGTGAATGAGATAAGACATTGTTGTGTTGAGCTGAAGAAGAGGGTGCTGGCTGAGGAAGAGGAAGTCGATTCTGCAGAGTGAGCAAGGGCGACTTAGCAGCAGAGGAAGTGAGCTGAGTGCAGGCCGTTCCAGCAGAGCCAGAGGCCAAAAAAGCTGGGCCGATTTTTTTGAGGCCGAAAAAGCAGGGCTGTAAGAAATTTTTGAATTTTCTGTTGCTGTAAATTAATTCCTCTGAAGCCAATAAAGCCCCTCCTTTTCTAGTTTTCCCCACACTCTAGTTTCCAGGGTATTTCTGGTGTTCTCATGTTTTATGTGCTTGGTTTCCATTTATTTCTGCTGTGAATTTTAGTTAAAGAACTCAACTGTAAATTACTTGCATAATTTTCAGAGGTTAAATTTCAGCAGTAAATTAATTTTTGGGTGATTAAAATTATTGGCAATAATTTCTGTTTGCTGAGCTTAAAGGAAATTAACATCCTCTCCTTGATCTGGGCCATTGATTTTTTTTTTCCAAGAAAATTTTTTTAATATTCGATATTTCAAGTGTGAAATCAGAATATATATGAGTCTGCCTTGTAAGGCCATAAAAGCAGAAATACTCTTCCTAGACAACACCAGCAGTCTCTGTACCTGACCTATGACTACATTTATACAGTTTTCCTCGGCTCCTTTAAGGTATCCTTTTAAATACATACAAAATTAATGTCTTTCGGTTCTGCAGCTTCAAACTATATCAGAAAAATAAGCTACAGATCTCAGAATTTTTCTCCTACCATCTCCAAAATTAATAAAGAGATATTTCAGAAATGGAAATCTGGTGCCCTCCTCTGAACTCCTGCTCAGATAGGTTCCCCTCCTGCAAAGAAATAACATCTTTAAATAATTGATCAATTTTTTAATTGAATTCTCCATAGATGTGGGGATTTTTTTTTGATCGAAATTACACTCTACCTCCAGAACTTGATTCATAATTGGGGCTAATGTAATGTTTTCTATTCTGTATTTGTTATTTGCCCAATCTATCAATATTTTGGAGTCTTAAAATACCTGTAAATGATTCAAGCCTTTTTCCACTGCTGTTTTCATAAGAATCCACAAACTATAGAAGTCAGTTCTATTATTTGTACCTTGACCAGCATACTTCAAAAGCAGATAGTGTTCAAAATCAGCATACTTCAATTATTTGTACCTTGATTAGATTCTTGATTGAGCGGTTGGATGGTTTTGGCTTTGTATATCATACTCATCACTCTCCTTGCCTTCCGTTGCATGCCTTGGTAGTATTACATGTTGCATTTCTTGTTTTGAGCTTGGTTTATTTGCAACATGGCTTTGGTTATGCTTTGCATATCAATGGCCTCAAGCCCATCTGTTCTCATTGCCCACTCAGTTGTTATTACCTTGCTTTGGTAGCTTTGCATTGTTAACAAGTATTATATGGCTAGTTGCAAGTTTTGGTAATCAATGGTTTAACTAGTAAAAATGGAAATGCCATAGTGGCACATGGCTTGCATTCTGCGTTTTCTTGGGTTGCTTATATGCTTTGTCTAAAACCCTATTTTCTCCACCTGTTGGCTTTGATATGGATATTCAGGAAGGTGTATGGTTGAGTTCCTTTTCTATATGATATGGTTCACTGCCTTGATTTCGTTGGAGGACGATGGATGGTTGTTGTATTGATTCTCTTATTGGTTTGCATTCCTTCGACTTGATATTTGTAGGCTGTATTGCCGTCCTAATACACACCTACAAGCATGGAGAAGTCTCCAACCCACTTGGCGTGTCCTTGGAGGTACAAACCTAAGTCTAGACCCACTGTCACCTCGATCTAGACTCCTTCCGTATAGGCTCACTCATAGGGAAGCCAAGGGGGGTAGACCCTATTAAATTATGTGAAGTTTTTATTAAAGTTCTAGGAGTTAATTGATTTGTTGATTAGGGAGACCCAACCCAATGACAAACAATCATGCAAATGAAGTCTTTCAATGACAAGCAAACCTTTTATTATATAAAGCAAAAGTTAGACCAGTGCCTAAAGATTATCCAATTCCAATATTTCCAATATACACAAAAGAAATATAATTCTACAAGAATGAAGCAAATTTATGAGATATCTACACAATGAATGTGAAAAATAACCTTACACTTAAAATAATTATACTCAAATGAATAAAGAATACTTGAAATTAAGAATACTTTGAAAATAGATATTCATAAGAAATGAAATTGCTGAAAATGAAATTGCTTGAAAGTAAATTGCTTGAAACAAAATGGAAAAGCAAAGCTTGAAATTTAGATGTTGTGAAAAGTGTGTAGGTTACTTTTAACAGATTTTTAGGTCTCTTTTTGACTTAGGGGGAATTAGATGTGAGTGTTGCAAACCTAAGTTATGTGAATATCCCAAATCCTTATCCCTTCAAGCAAGAGGAAGTGCTGGGTGCTCAACAAGGGAACAACAAGGTACCCCCTAGCTCCACAGGTCAGAGCCAAGATGCTTGGCTGCTCAACAAGGAGGACACTTAGTGCCGTGAAACCGTCCCCGGCTTCAACCCCTTCTAGCCTCCCAAGTCACCCATTTTTAATGGTTTTCACAATAAAGGAATTAGGTGCCTAATTAGACTAGCCACACAGTCCTTTGTCCTTTCTTGTTACCCAAGATCCACAAAGTGGCGAGGGGAGGGAATATAGGGCAAATGGTGGGGCGAGAAGTTTGATTACTTTGCAAAAACAAAACTTTTATCTAGCCGACACGATATTGCAAGGGTGACAAAACCACTCACATGCAAGGTGTGGGCACAAATGAAAAAATAAAATAACTTGAAATAAATTGAATGAACAAACTGTTGAAATATTGTAACTGCAAAGAGTATTCTATTTATTATTGAGTCATTATTCATTATATCAATCCCCTTTTGTGGATTGATCATGTCGGGCATTGTAATTGACCAAATCCCCTTTTGCGGATTGGTCAAACCCTAATTGTATTATGCAAATTAAAAAGTCGGGCTCCAGGCCTAATTAAAGTGGTTTTAACCACTAAGAAGACAAATCGGCCCTCCCAGTGAAGAGACACCTTTCTCATATAAATAAAGGAGGCTAGCGCCTCCTTATCTCACTCACTCATTCGCTCATCAAGTGCGCAAGTTTGGTAGCTGCAGTTGGGAGAATAAGGAAGAGAGGCGCATTGCTTAGTGTTGGATATTCTCTAGTGTTTTGGTTTATTGTCTTGGCATTATATTGGCTATCTATATTAAGGAAGTTTTGTTGGGTTTTCTCCCCATGAGTGTTTCCCAGGATAAATGCTGTGTATCTTGTGATTGTGTTTGTCTCAATGATCCTACCTATGCTATTGTTATCTAGTAAATTGAAAAGAAACTTAATAATAGCTCAAAACTTAACACAAACTACCCACACAACTTTGCCTTAAGGACAAAGGTGGGCAAAAAATAAATTAAGTTAACTAGCCTCACAACTATGGCACAATGTGGAGGACAAGCCTACCGATTTTGTGCCAAGGTGGGCAAAAGAATTTAAAGAATAAGTTTAAGTAAATCCTAGCCACTCAACCTTCTCTTTATGGGAGAAGTGGGGCAATTATTTAAGCACAACTTACAAATCAAACAACTAATCTAGCCAACACGGTATTGCAAGGGTGGCAAAACCACTCACATGTAAGATGTGGGCAAAACAAAACTTGAAAACTTTACAATTTACAACTTATGAAAATAAGAAAAGAATGCAAGCCCAAGAGACTCTCTTGGGCTGCTTACAATGCTTTAGAAAGGGAGAAAGCTGAATGAATATTGCACCACTATTCTTGGATGATTCCTTGAGCTTTTTGTGGCCAATATTGGGCAACACCTCCCCTTGGACTGGTGAAAACCTGCATAAAACAACAAGATATGCTTGCTGGAAAATGCTAAAAATCACTTAGAATGAGTTAGTTTTGGTTAGTATAAAAAACATAAATTTCTATGTACAAAATCTGAACTTAAAGATTGATTGGAAAGCAAGATTTAGAAGAGAAATAAAGGAAGAAAATAAATAAAAGAGTGCTGAAATTATATTAGAAATGTTAGTGAAGAGAATTGAAGCTTTTGGAGTCCACTCTTCTAAGCTTTGGTAACCTGCAACTAGTAAATCTTTGCTACACAATGAGGCAAGAAAGTGAGTTCTTCAAATTGGTTCACAAAATACTTTGCAAACTTAAAGAAAAACAACTCACATAAACCTACAACAATACTACTATAGATTTATCCCCAACAAAATACTTTGCTCGAGGTTTTTCAAGTAAAACAATGTGAGCAAGATGAACATAAATTGCAGAAATATTACCTCACTAGAACATTAAACAAGAACACCAAGAGTACTCCAATAGAACACCAATAGATCACCACAAGAACACCAAGAGATCCTCTAAAGCCTCACTTCTATTATTGAAAAGAATGGATGCAATATGACATCAAGATTACATAATAGAAATGGGGAGAGAGCAAGAGAGAGTGAGGAGAAATTTGGGCAGCATGGAGTTGCTATCGACCTTCATGTCAAAATGAGGAGAGGAGCCTTTCTTTTAAGGGAGGGGAGGAAGAGAGACCCCCCTTGCATGCTTTCCAAGTGTCACTCCCAAAAGAGGGAGGCTCACTCAGGGGGGGGGGACCATGAGAGAGAGGAACTCCCATTAGGAGAGGAAACTCAAAAATGGTGGAAGAAACCCCCTCTCCTAAGTTACCTCTCTCTAATGCTCCAAGGGGTCACCCAAGGTATGGAATGAGCCCCCCATGTGGTCCCCATCACCAAATGGCCAATCCAATGGAGATAGTGAGCCCCACAAGAGACAAATTCGCCCCCTCTATAAAGTTAAATTGTATGAGAGGTAGGAAAGGGGGGATTTGATTTATTTGACCCCCTACTACATATAAATGACTTAGGAAACAACTTTTCCCTCTTTCCTCATGACTTTAGACTCTTTTACAAAATTCAACAATTTTAATTTAGCCAATTACTAGCTGATTTTTGACTGACTTAGACTTCTTATGGACATTGACCTAGCAAAACTTGTCTAATTGAGATGAAACTTGGTCCAAGGGTGTAGGGGGTCCTAAGCCATTTGTTTTGAGTACTCACACCCCTATTCAAAATCCCCAAGGACCAAATTTTTACATTTTACATAAAAAAGATTAAAAATTTCCAATTTACGAGAAATTTTAAATATTAAAAAATCTTATTAAAACAGAACGAAATTCTGCAAGACTCTAGGAGATGTCTAGCATGGTCATTTACAACACTTCTAGACCTTAGTCACCTACTGGGCTCGATCATTAGAACGCCTTTCACCACTTTGGAGGATTATTGAGTGAAAAACTCAAGTAATTAAAATTGTTGGAAAAGCAAAATTAATTACCCGAGGAAAAAAACACTCGATGAAAGGACTTCCCTAATGATAAAGTCCCAGGCCTTTAAATTATTACAACTTGACCCATGCTAACATGTTACATTACAAAATTTTCCCACGCAGGGGAGAGAACATTTCGTGGAGAGAGGAAGAAGTTCTGGGGGCAGGATTGCCCTACTGAGCCATAGGTCTTCAAACTTATCGTACCATAAGGTACATATTTTCATGATACATGACATTGCCACCTAGTTGAAATAGGTGGTCAACAAGTTGTTTTGCATAAAATTATTTGCAGACCACTTGTTTTCGAGAGCTTTCCAGCAGCACAAAGATCAACTCAATAGGAGTTTGTATGAGGAAGTTATGCATCCCACAAGTTGACCTATGCTTTTGACCACCATGGTATCGAGTGGATGCCACGTTAGCTCTAATTATTCTTTTGTCCAATATAAACTTGTAACTCCTTTTTCCTAAGTTTCTCCATTGACTCTTCATCCATTTGGCTTAGAATTTCCATTCTAGATTTTCTAGCGGCCTCCTCCTTGCTTTGTTCAAGTTGTTCTTGGGTCACATTGAAATATTCTTATGAAGATATAGTATAGATAGGTTCCAACGTGTCAAGGAAGTTCATGTAATCGGGCCCCTCATTACTAGGGTTATTTCTTCAACATTCATGCTCCCAATGTGCATCCCCATAGGGTAGACACCAAGGGACCTCTTTTGACTCCATGACATTAGTAAGCTCTAGGGTATTAGGAACCTTTTGTTCATTTGGAGGCCTGGGTTTCCATGATTGATTTGGCCTTTGTGGCTAACCCTTGTATGGAGGTCTCACCATCTATTGCTGAATGCTTTCCATGTTAGTAACATTATTCATCAACAAGGTTTGGGTTTGAGCAAGGCCATTTATGGCTTTTTCAATTTTTTGAGCTCATGGAGCGCTTATATCTTGGGTAGGTTCAGTGCTATGCAAAGTTCTGGGCTTAGTCTCAACTTTGGCTCTAGGGGCATAAAAGGCTTCAATCTTGGAAGAAGAAATATTTGCCTCAATCTAGGCAGCTTGTTCTTGAGCTTCTTCAAGAGTTGTTGGATGCTTGTCCTTAAGCATAAACCCAAACTGTCCTTGGTAAGCATTGACATAAAGAAAGGCGAGAGAATCTTTTAGGCAGCTTGTTCTTGAGCTTTTGCAAGAGTTGTTGGATGCTTGTCCTTAAACATAAACCCAAACTGTCCTTGGTAAGCATTGACATAAAGAAAGGTGAGAGAATCTTTCTTGGGGCTAATATTGTCAGGAATTCGTTGAAGCAACCTCGCAAATCTAGTGTCAAACTCTTTAATAGTTTCATTCTCTTTCTTTTTAGATTCATTAAGTTGCAACAACAACATGTTAGGGGAAGAGTCTCAGGACTACATCTTCTTCTTCATTCAGAACAGGATGAGTTTGAAAACATGCCCAAAAGTTGTCTAAGTGTTCTTCAACAATAGTGACATCATTACCAGAACATCTAGGCAACCACTTTTCAAACTTTTGAGGCATGTTATGAGGGTATCCCGAGATTGCAAACAGTCTAAAGGCTTGAAGACCTTGGCTCTCCAGGGACTTTGAGCCATTGGAGATAAAGGAAATATTCCACTAAATAAGGATTTGACAATAGGAGAATTGTGTGGAGGTTCCTTTTATAGGATTTTGGTAGGATGAGCAAATCTCCTATTAGGCCTTTGGTTAGTGTTCTCGACACTTGAGCTTAGCGGAGTTGTCAAATGATCTCTCTAGGGGAGGATCATCAAGAGGTAAAGGAAAGGATTCTTCCTTCAATGGAGTCACTTGGTAAGCTTGTAAGAATAGGCTTTGGGGTAAGCTTACCGAAGATATGTTGTAGGAAGAATGACTCAATTCTCTCCGGCAACGGTGCCAAAAATGTTATCACAGGATTTGTGCTTGTGTAAAGCCCTTCACAAGATGCCAATTTTGTGTAACAATTAGAGGTATCTACCACTGTCACCTAAGCAAATACTTCTCTCGTTTTAGTGATGGAAAGAGGTCCACACAAGGGAGGCTTCCCTAGTGACCTCAAGGGATGCTATAGCAAGGCTAAGGCAAGTCTATAAACCCCCTATCTTAGTCACTCAATAGGTTAAGCTAGGTCAAGGAAGGATGAAGGGTGAAATTGGTTGTTCAAGGTAATTGTTCAACCAATGTGAGACAAGAAAGTTTTCAACGCATAAAATCATCAATTACTAAGTTATATTTCATATTCACCTTTATACACCAGATAACAAGTAAAACCATTTGCTGTTGTAAAATTGCAGCAGCGAACCAATCTATAACAACAATAAGAAATTTGCAACAACAACGAGTAAATCAACCCAAAAAATTAGCAATTATATCTTTAGAAATTAGCCTTCAACAAGTAGTACTATATCCAATTGCTAAACAAGATTTCTGAGCACATTTTTCCACAATATTAAGTAAGTATGCAACAATAAATAACAACCCTAATGGATGTAGCATTCACTTTATGACAACAAAAAGTTATCCAATGATTATGCAAAGCATTGAGGTACAATTAACATGCCAATGATGTCAAAAAGCTAGATTAAGTGAGGGTTTTGAGAGTTGTTAAGAGAATAAAGCATCAAAAGCATAAAGACCAGTGCCTTCTACTTTCTTAGGGCATATGGAGTGACGCTAATGCATTAAAGGAGGCCAAGCAAGAGAGAAGGTGAAGATTTAAACCCTAGAGCTATCCAATCATAGAACTAGGTCAAATCTCAAAGGAGGAAGCCGCTGAGGCTTATCCACTCAGAAACCCTAGGTGTTGTCCGACCTTCTCTAATGCATCTAGCAAAGAGGATGAATAGAACTAGGTCTTGAACCTAGGGGGATAGCCACTCCTAACCCCTAGAACCAAACCCTAGCTAAGATAAATCTTAAGGGGATAGCCACTCCTAACCCGTAAGGAAAATCTTAAATGCTTCGACAAGTCAAGGTGAAAACAACAAGGGAAGGTGATAACCACTCTTAATCCTTCCTTAGGGTTTCAAGATTTCAGAAATATCAAGATAACATGCAAAATTACCACTCTAATAGAGCAAATTACCAAGATTTACCAAGAAAACACCACATGCAATCATAGTAAACACTTACTAGCAAGGCGCATTAACACGAAGAAACCCTAGTTCATGAAGAAGTCACCACCAACAAGAGATCCCTCACAGGTGTGAGGAGTTGTGATGATGAAAATGAGTTTGAGCGCTTCCTCTATATATATGAGGCAACTAAGTGCTATAATCCCAATAATAAAGTGAAAAGACACCAATCCATGATAACAAGTGGGGTCGACCCCTCAAATAGCCTCTACAAGTGATACATCATGCAATTAAAACATCAAGGTCACATGTGTGGTGACGTCAAGCCTCCAATGGGTGAAGAGAGCCTCCCAAGGCCACACATGTGGTGACATCAAGCCTCTAAGGGGTGAAGAGAGCCTCCCAAGGCCACATGTCATCGTCAATTGGTGTAGGCAAGGTGGAAGGCCATCGTCTAGTTCCCTGTCACATCTCAAGCCATCACATGGTGTCCAAATGGCAAACAAGCCCCATCATCTCAATCAAGCCCCAACACATGGTGTCATCATCGAAGAGTCCAACGTCAGGGTAAAAGAGCCATCGTCCAAGGTGGAATGATCATGCACCACCTCTCTGAGAACTGTCCAAGCCAAACCAAGTGCAACGTCCTCCATCAAGTGGATGAATTGTTAATTTATCGTAACCCAACACCAACAAATAATTCCGAATAAAACTGATTTATTGAGTAAAAGCACATCTAAGTTATTTAACGAAACATACATCGAAGCAAATAAAACGGAAACCACACACATTGCACAAGATATTTCTCGGTAAATAACCCCTGGAAAAACCTCGAAGGGAAAACCAGTTCTGTGATATTTATTATTATTAATCTGGGCTCCCTTCCTGGGATAATGGTCCACCCGTTGAATACAGAACAACAAATAGCCAGGCCCTACAAACTTCAAGATCAGTCCTTCGATCTTGTTGGTTGGTTGCTTCC
Source organism: Picea engelmannii (assembly GCA_009831015.1). Taxonomy (NCBI): domain Eukaryota; kingdom Viridiplantae; phylum Streptophyta; class Pinopsida; order Pinales; family Pinaceae; genus Picea; species Picea engelmannii. The sequence continues at coordinate 790,090 of ML784297.1, read as the reverse complement.
TAGAATATTCTAGTCTTGTGAAGGTTACACGTGGAGGTTAATACCTCCCGCAGCTACCAAAATATCAACAGTTGGTACCATCCTTTTAGGATGCTGTTTGATACGAATTTGATTAATATTTGGGTTGGACATGGTTTAGATATGGCATCGATAAATGTTCATATCTTCCAATTGACCCAACCATGGATTTGGCCCAAATTGATATCAGATCCATTAGGATGACAATGGAGACATATATGTTTTAAAAAAGAAAACAAAGAGAAAATAGAGAAAAAAAGAGTTTCAAAAACATTAAAAAAACAAAAACCCGAACTTTAAAGTCTACAATACAACAAATAATGTAGTGTAGCAACTAGAGTTGGGCCTTTCAATATTTTCCCTATTGAGGTTATTCAATTCTAGGAGGATGATGAGGTTATTGATCATTCATTTGATGATTGATGACATGTCTTAGTTCTATCATTTGTGATGCACATCTATCATTTTTTGTCTTGTAATTTTTACAGTAACAACCACTCATTTGTAAGAAAAGGAGGACAAAAACCCTAGCTTCTGCTCCGCATGTGGCGATTACCAAACTCTTGTAGATGGAGCGACCACACCTCGGCTAGCAGACTACCACATAGGCAAAGCGCCTGATCTCTGGCAATGGATCTAGGGGGAGGGGTGCAACCCCCCTCATACAGAAATGTCACACGAATGATAGAGAGGGTACAAGAACCAAGCGGTCGACATTCGAGCACCGCCCCACCTGCGTGAACAATTTCTCACTAAAGATCAAGGCTTCAACAAAGAAATGGAGGTAGAGACGAGTACATCTCATCCAAAGGCGTCTCGAGGATGGCAACCGGGGAAATGCATCCCCCAATCTGACAAACCGTCCAGATATGCTATCAACTTAACTAGGGTCGGGGAACACACCCAATTCATGAAAGAACATGCCGTAATTGATAAATTTTTGGGTTTGTGGCATTCAGAAAGGGACCTCATGCGATGGATCAAAGCTTGGTGGAACCCAAAGGGGGACTATGAGGTCCAACTCAGCTCTAAGGGGTTCTTCACGATTATCCTCTACAGCCTGGAGGACAAGGATCAGATCTTCGACAACAGACCCTATTTCTACAACTCTGCAGGGATTTTCCTCAGATTCTGGACGGATCGCTTCCGTCTAGAGAAAGAGGATTTTACCGTGGCACCAGTTTGGATCCGCCTCTACTCCCTACCCTAGGAATTTTGGCTTGAAGAAATTCTCATGCAGGAAACACAGTTGGACGGTATGTAAAATCCTCACAGGCGACAAACAAAGGAAATACACCTCCTATGTTGAATTTTAATGAAGATTTGTACCTTGGACAAGTGGTTCCTATGGGTTTTTAATCTTTTACCTAGGAATGTGGTCCACAACTTAAAAGTGGGTCTTTTTCATAAAGTCACTTTATAAGTGGTAAAGTGAACTTTAAATTAGAAAGTGAAAAGT
>ML784297.1:739974-766888 GCA_009831015.1 Picea engelmannii | reverse complement strand
CATGAGATCAATGGCTCTCTTTTAATTAAATCATTAAGTGACCCAACTTAGTCACTTTATTAATTAAAAGTCACCTTAATAAAAGACGTTCACTTAACTAATTAATTAATAAAGTGAACTCTAGGAAAAACATAGGATACATTAAATGATGATTTTCACAAGTAGACACCCTTGCGGAAATACCTGTTTGAGCTACAGTCACTAACACTCCCTCTTAACGAGGAAGGTAGTCTCCACCACTCTATGCTTGTTTCTGAAGAAGACGAACTTTCCCTTCACTAAGGGCTCGGTGAAAATGTATGCCAATTGCTCATCTGTAAGAATATATTGGAGTTTGACTGCTCCCTTCAACACTTGGTCTGTGATGAAGTGGTTTCTGATCTCGATGTGCTTTGACCAGTTGTGAAACACTAGATTCTCTGAGAGCTTGATGCAACTCTGGTTATCACAGTGGATCACTATTGGCTCAAGCTCCTGACCAAACAATCCTATGAGCAGCTTGTGAAGCCAAATGGCTTCACAACTATCTAGATTAGCCGCCATGTACTCGGCCTTAGTCGAACTCAATGCTACTGAGGTTTGCTTCCTACTGAACTAGGAAATGACTGATGATCCCAGATTGAAGCAACAACCAGAGGTGCTCTTCTGATCTGTATCACTGCTTGTCCAATCTGAATCTGAGTAGCCCTGCAACCTCACACCATCTCCACCAAGTACTGCAATCCATATCCTACTGTGCCCTGCAAGTATTTGAGCACGTGCTTTGCTGCAACCCAATGAACCTCCTCGACTCCACCATGAACCTGACTCAAGGTGTTAATAGCAAAGCAAATGTCTGGTCGAGTGTTGACCAGATACATCAACGAGTCAATTAACTGCCTGTACTGTTTGAAGTTTGCCAACTATGAAGTTGAAGAATCGATCTTCTTAAGGTTGGTCACCATCGGGGTGGCCATCGGTCTGCTATGCTCCATCCCGAATCTCTTCAGGACCTCAAGAGTGTACTTCCCCTGTCCAAGGAAGATCTCACCCAATTGCTGCCAAACCTCAAGTCCCAGAAAGTAATGCATTGGCCCGATATCCTTCATCTCAAATTCTAATGCCAAGTTTGGCTTGCATCCTGCAATCAGCTTCTCTGCCCCGGTCAGAATAAGTTCATCCTCATACAACACCAAGATGAGGACCTCAGATCCAACCGGTAAGAAGTATAGGTTGGGATCTACCTCACTCTTGGTGAAGCCCATGCCTTACAAATAGTTGTCGATCTTGGCGTACCATGCCCTGGGCGTCTGTTTGAGTCCATACAGGGCTTTCTTCAGCCTTCATACATGCATCTCTCTGTCATGGACCTCAAACCCCTGTGGCTTCTCATTGTAGACCTCTTCGTCAATGACTCCGTTGAGGAAGGTGGTCTTCATATCCATCTGATGGATGATCCACCTCATCTTAGAAGCAATAGAGAGTACTGCTTAGATAGAGGAGTATCTAGCTATAGGAGCAAAAGTCACCTCGTAGTCTACTCCCTCTTTCTGAGAGAACACACAAGCCACCAATCTGACCTTGGACTTCTCCACACTATCAACTGCTGCATGCTTTACCTTGTAAATCCATCTAGAAGTTGCGACTGACTTCCCCTCTGGCCTTGGCACATTCTTCTAGACATCATTCCTCATGATGGAGTTGTGCTCCACCATGGCATCCTCCACACCTGCTGGCTGGCTGCTTCCTCAAAGCTGGAGGGATCTGAGTCTAGGATGTTGGTCATCAAAGCCTTATACATCAAAAACTTTCTAGGAGGCATGCTCTCCTGGAATGTGGTTTTAGGATGCTCAACATGCTCTTGAGCATTCCACAAGGTCTGCTCAAATCACCTGGGCCTCCCGACTGAAGTTGAAGGGGCTGACTGTTCCTCCACCTCCTCTGGAGCCTGGCTCCCTACACTGGAAGTCTCTGCTCTCGGCTCATCCTTTGGGCCCACCTCCTCTGGTCCCTCTGCAACTGTGGGTAGATCCTGAGATTTCCTAGATGCCAAGTTCTCCTCGAACTTGACATCTTGACTCACCATTGTCCTTCGCTGATCTGTCAGGAAGACTCTGTAGGCCTTCGAATCCTCGTTGTACCCCACCAAGATGTCCCTCGCCCGAGGGCTGCAACTTTGTCCTCTTCTCCACAGGGATGTGGATATAGAGTGGACAATCAAAATCATGAGATGTCCTATCACAGAGCTCTTGCCTGTAAATGCTTCCTTCGGTGTTTTATCCTCCAGTATCTGGTGTGGGCTCTTGTTCTACAAATACACAACTGTGTTGCATGCCTCGACCCACAAAAACAAAGGAAAACTCTAATCATGGATCATGGCCTTCACACACTGATGATAGATTGATTCTTCCTCTCCGCAACCCCGTTCTGCTGCGGGTTGTAGGCCACAGTCTTCTCCCTCTTGATCCCTGCCTCCTTGCAAAAATCAGTGAACTCATTGGAGGTGTACTCTGTTGATATTATGGTAGCTGCGGGAGGTATTAACCTCCATATGTAACCTTTGACTAGAGTAGAATATTCCGGAAGCAAGAGAAACCCTAAACAGATGTGTGAAAACCCTAGAAGACATGTCGGCTCAACAAAATATATAATATTAAGGTATTATCCTCCATGAAGACAAGTCAACCTCATAGTATAAAGATAAACAAAAAATATAATTTCTAGAAAGTTGTTGAAATTTTTAATGATTGCTCAAGCACATGTAGTTTCTTTTCAATTTATCATGAACTTGAACCATAAACAATGCAACAACATAATAGCTACAGTAACCAAGATCACAATAAGAATAACCATGCATAAGACACAAGACACAAGAAGTTATCCTGGGAAACCCTTCTCAACCAAGGGAAAAACCCGACAACCCTTTACTATATTGCCAAGAGAAGAACCTTCACACCATAAACCCTAGCGCACACAAGAGGGTGCTCTATGACCAAGAAAACTAGCGCATAAGAAAAGTGCGCACCAAATTTCAGCTCACCAAGCTAAGTGTTTAGTGAATGAGATATGATCCACAATGGGGATGTATCTCTCTTATAAATACATGACCTAACTCATCAAATAGATGTGTCTATTGGCACAATAGGGGTGAATTGTACAACTCAATAATATAATTAATCTTTTACACAATATTAATTATCTTTACACAGTTGAGCCGACTTGTACCCTTCACAATACAAATTAGGGTTACACAATAGTCTTACTCTTTGACAATATAGCAAGGGGTCTCACACACATCCTCTAGTGCTCTGCCACTAGGGACAAGTCCACATGTGCTCAACCACAAGGGACGTCACTCTCAAACAGATCAACTCAACTAAATCCATAGGAGTACGAACTGGAGAGCCATCTCAAGTCAACTCAATTAAGTCCATAGGAGTACGACAGGAGACCATCTCAAGTCAACTCAATTAGGTCCATAGGAGTATGATAGGAGACCATCTCAAGTCATCTCAACTCAGTCCAGAGGAGCACGACAGGAGACCAACACAAGTCATCTCAACTCAGTCCAGAGGAGTACGATCTGGAGAATGTCTCATGAAGCTACAATCATCAACAAAAGTCAGGTCAACCCAGATTAATATAAATAGAGGACGTTTTGGATCATTTGTTCACTCACTCTCACTTAGGAAACTAGAAACAGTGAGCAAGTTTGGAGGAGGAGCAACAACAACTGCAGTTGTACGGTTTTATCTTGTTCAGTCTTTCTGGTACTTTCTCTTGTGCGCTACCCTTGGAGAAAGTGCGCTCTCTTGGTTATCTGTTGGTTCTGGTGTGGCTTCCTGGAATCATTCTTTCTGTCAAAGGTTAAGGTGCTCAGGGGTGGCTTTGTGCCTATGGTTGGGTGACAATGGTGTAGCATTGTCTATGGTTAAACAAGCACATCGACATTATTCTAACAGGTTATGGGCCCACACTACCTTCAGAACAGTCTAACCATTGGAAGTTAGATCGGGAGTTCCTTGTCAAGCTCGTTGTAGCACCAGTTGCCACTGAAATAGGGTTTCTGATTTTGCAGCTGCAATAAACCCTAAACCTAAATTCTTGGGCACTTTCAGTGAAGCATTGGACCTAATTTTTGGGTATTCTAGTGCACCCTAGCCTAACACACCCTCTAGTTCCCTCAACCAAAAAAAACCCGTCAAGTTTGAGTTTTTGGGTAAAAGTCAAAGTCAAAGTCAAATGTTGACTTTTGGTCAAAATTGATTTTTGTGGTCAAAGTTGAAATTTTAGGGTTTCTAGCTTGTTCTAATCATTGAACCTTTTTGATTTAGTTTCTAACCTCCTCTTTTCAAGATGGTGTCAAGTTTTAGATTAGAAGACAAGCTGAACGATACCACAAATTTCAAAGGTATGCACTTGTATATTCTTTTCAAGTTATATCATCTAGCAAAGCATGAGTGTGTTTGCAGGGGATCTACAAGAGACCTTGTCCAAGCAGTGAATTAAGTACGTTCAGAGGAACAAGCACACCCTCCCTAGTAGTGAAGACTCCAGGTTTGTTTATTTAAAAATTGATATGTCTCTAGCTGTTATGGCATTATTATGATCTTATGCTGCATCTTGATCTATTGAAGTTATGATCATTATACTAACCGCTTAATACTAGAGATACACTTGTTGATCTCCTCTCTAGAAGGTATTCTTGTTCTTATGTAAATGCTTATTGCTTACGAGAGGAAGTTGATCTCCTTTAGGAGATGTTCTTGGTTACTGACCTAGACTCCAGGCAGGATATCTTCCATAGAGGATACCATGGAGATTTTGTTCTTCTTGTTTCTTGTTCCGGGCAGGTCATAAGAGATCAATCTGAGAGGGAGTCAGACTAAGAGTCAGTCAATGATCAAGAAGAAGCCAACATAGTTTTGTGACACTTTGCAGAATGCAAAGGGGCATGCAGCGGACGAAAGCGTGGTCCGAGGATTCTCTTAGATAGAGGGAGTTGATTTCAGAGTTTGAGATGAAGGATCTTGACCGGATATATTGGTATTGGAAGCGTGGCTGGCACCAGATGAGATCTTTAGTGATGAGACTGAAGAGGTTTATCATGATGGACATGAAGTCCATGGCCACACCTATGACGACACATCTGAGGAAGCTGTGTGATGGGATAGGCATTTGCTTTGCAGAGAGCACCTTGTGCTAGTATATGGTTGAGCCATGACCGTATTATTGGGTTACAACATAGCATGCATGTACCTATGTTGTGGTACCTGATGAAGTATGGCTGCCGGGATATACAATTTTTGGATTGGTAGTGCAGAAGACAGATCTATTGCTCGGGGTGCTACTTCAGCTTGGGATCGAGCAGGATTTCCAGACAAGCAGGGAAGCATATATCTGTAGCACTCACTCATATATCATAGCCATTGACGCAAGATATGAAGCAAGGTGGTTTTTCGAATGATCTTGCAGGACTTCATCAGAGACATGGTGCAGGAAGGAGTAGTGAGGCTCCATCACTTGTCCACAGATGAGCAGATCGCTGACATTTGCACTAAGCCTCTATCTGGGACAAGCTCGACAAGAATGCAAATGTTTCCTTGGGGGAGTATTGATGATTGCAACATTGTGCGGATATTCCAAGATTGATCAGACGGACTTGATCACGTGGGAATAGGCCCAGATGTAATCTTCGATGGATTGAAGATTCGAGTTGCTGCTAGATATCCTATGTGTGAATTGCATCGGGCCTTGAAACTCTCACGAGTAGATGAGTAGTTAACTCACGAGTAGGTGAGTAGCCCCGATAAGCATTGGGCCGATTCTATCTCCACAAGAACTGGGCTGCAGACCAGGGGAGATAGGGAACATCTACATCCATAGTGTAGACCAGGGGAGATAGGGAACATCTACATCTGGAGTAAATGTGCCCTAACATAGTCTTCGATGGACTGAAGACTTGGGGTGCTTGAGGTGCAATTCCACATGTCCGATAGCATCGAGTTGAATGCATTCACGGAGTGATCCGATGAGAGGATCACCATGAGGTGTTTGTGGCTTCGATGTGGTCATAATTCTTGTCATGGGACAAGAACGACCCGAGGTGCTAGACACACGTGTCCGATAGCATCGAACTAAATGCATTCATGCAATGATCCTATGAGAGGATCAACTATGAGGTGAATGTGGCTTTGATGAGGTCATGATTCTTGTCATGGGACAAGAATGACCCGAGGTGCTAGACACATGGTGGTGGAGATGGATCATCAATATAGCTAAATGAGGCTCATGGATATTGTGATATTGTCTATGACAAAAGAATATCAAGAACAAGTACGACGATATATTTTGATGCCATATTGCTACCAGATGATGCTGATAGTGATGATGATACTCGTGACTTGATCTATAATGATGCTACCTGTAGAATGGTCTACAATACTATGTGAGTCTTTCCCATGCCATTGGAAGATGGATGAATGTGTTTGAGACCATTAATACCTCCCTAGATAAGATGGAGTGTTGATATTATGGTAGCTGCGGGAGGTATTAACCTCCATATGTAACCTTTGACTAGAATAGAATATTCTGGAAGCAAGAGAAACCCTAAACAGATGTGTGAAATCCCTAGAAGACATGTCGGCTCAACATAATATATAATATTAAGGTATTATCCTCCAGGAAGACAAGTCTGCGTCACAAGAAAAAGATAAACAAAAAATATAATTACCAGAAAGTTAGGTCAACCTAGCCAGAAAAGTCAGTGGACAGATTAATATAAATAGAGGATGTCTTGGCTCATTTGTTCACTCACTCTCACTCAGGAAACCAGAAACAGTGCACAAGTTTGGAGGAGGAGCAACAACAATTGCAGTTGTACGGTTTTATCTTGTTCAATCTTTCTGGTACTTTCTTGTGCGCTACCCTTGGAGAAAGTGCGCTCTCTTGGTTATTTGTTGGTTCTGGTGTGGCTTCCTGGAATCATTCTTTCTGTCAAAGGTTACGGTGCTTGGGGGTGGCTTTGTGCCTATGGTTGGGTGATAATCATGTAGCATTGTCTATGGTTAAACATGCACATCAACATTATTCTAACATACTCACCCCCATTGTTTGTCCTCAACACCTTGATCTTCCTTGCTCTCATGTTCTCCACCTGAGCTTTGAACGATCTAAAATGATTGAAGACCTCATCCTTGGTCTTCATGAAGTAGATCCAGGTCTTCCTGGAGAAGTCATCAAAGAAGGTCACATAATAGGATGCGCCCTTCACTGAAGCAATTGACATAGGCCCACCAATGTTAGAATGTATCAGATCCAAAATGCCTTTGGATTGAGTCTCGTTGCCAAGAAATTATGCCTTGACATTCTTTCCAAGAGCACAACCTCTGCACACCCCTTGATGATCCAGACTCAAGTTTGGAAGCCTAGTGACCATCTGCCTCAGTAATGGTAGAGCTCTGTGATGGAGATGACCCATCTTCCCGTGCCACAACTCACACAAGCTCTCACTGGTGTGCATCAATGCTTGAATAGGTTGGCCCTGAAGTCTATATAGGTTCCCATCCTGGACTCCAATCCTCACAACAGTGTCTGGACTGGCTCCCTTTGGGCGAATGAACACCTGCACCCTCTGGAAGTTAACCTCATAACCTTTATACTCCATCACTGAGATGGACAAAAGGCTCTTCTTCAGGCCAGGTACATATAGTACCTCCTCTGCATCAATGGATCCTCTTGACTCAAGCTGGAACTGCATTGCCCCCTGACCCCTCACTGGATACTTGGCATTTTTTCCAAGCTCTAAGTGGAGCTCCGAGTCATTTGATATATTGTTGAACAACTCTATAGCCTTTGTCATGTGGCGGGATGCGCTGTTGATGAATGCAACTATGTGAGACATTCTCCAGCTTACAAACATGTGAGATGTGGATCCTTGCAGCTATGTGAGTCTTTCTCTTAGCTTACAAACTTGAGAGAAAGCCCCTAAGAAGGGTACGTGGTTCCTGCCTGAGACAGAGCTAGGAACGTAGAGATGACCTCCTCCATTCAGAGAGTTGAGAAGAAATCCAGATGATTATCCAGTGGGAAAGGTGATCTGTTGAGTTAGACGTGCCTGTGGCTGAGCACAAGGTGAACGTGTGAAATCCCAAAGTGCTGGGTGCATCGTCATGTGAACATAAATGAAGATGATGTATTAGTCTCCTCTGAGCAACAAAGTTGACTAGAAGACTTCAGATGATTCTCCTGTGTGAGGCAGTGGGAATGAAGATCCGGAGAGTGGACGTGCATGTGGACGAGCACAGGTGAATGTGTGAAGATCTGGTTCTTTTGTGTAATGTAGTGAACCAGAGATATGACATCCCTATTGATGTGCCCATAGTGGATGAACACTAGTGGGTGTATCAGATCCTTTCCTATATATTGTTCAAGAGTCAGACCTGCCTGTAACCCTAATTATTATGTAAAGGGTATAGGTCGGCCCCACCTTAATGTGATTAATAATAAATGTAAAAGATAATTAATATTAAATTAATAATAATAATAATAATAATAATAATAATAATTATAATAATTATAATTATAATTATAATGTGACTTAGAGAGGTTGGCCCTGTTGAGACAATAGACACTTCAATTGATAGGTTTAGGTTAGTATAAGTAAAAGTAAAATCCCCATTGTGGAAACTTATCTTTCATGTGAGTTTGGAAATTTCAGCAAGTACATCTACTTGGGAAAAGGTGCGCACCTCTCTTGGGCGCTAGTCTTCTAGGGTTTGAGCACCCTCTTGTGTGCTAGGTCTTTCTTGGTGGTGAACGTCTTTCTCTTGAAGATTATAGCAAAGGATTTGGCTGGGTTTTCTTCCCTTGTTGAGAAGGGTTTCCCAGGATACTTCTTGTGTTCTTGTGCATGGTGTTTCTTCTTGTGATCTTGGTTGCTGCAACATTATTGTCTATGGTTATGTTAAATGATAAAATGGAATGAACTTCATGCTTAACCTAGCTTATTGAAAATTCAACATGGTATCAAAGCATAGGTCTTTAAGAACCCATTGCACAAGCATCTACTAGTCTCCTCTCTTTTTTGCAGAATCGTACGACCCTCCTAGGGTTTCCAGAAAATCCGTACGACCTTCCTTTATGACGTGTTTCAACCCTTAAACACTTGAACGTTGGGGCTAATTTTGGCATAGGAGAGTACGGCCTCCTCCAGCGCATCTCCAGAGACTCTCAGAGTGACATTCCAAGCATTTTGAAATTTTAGCCCTAGGGTTTCTAGGGTTTCGCCAATTTCTGCAGAAATTTCAGAATTAGTGTTTCTGCAAACTCATTGTAGGAGCTCTTCAGCTCACCATTGTTCTCCTATCTTTCAAAGGCTTATTGTTGGCGGTCATAAATCCAATAAAACCTAAAAGTGCTAGCCTAGCCTAGCCGTTAGGTTTTCTAGCGTAGTTGACAAAGGGTTGTGAAGAATCTAAAATTATGATGAACAAAAACTATGATGGAAGATAAGCGTGATGAATCAAGCAATTTCAAAGTTCTTGAAAGACAAGACTTCAGAAGAAGACTTATTGTGGGTAATACAAAAGGGTTTACCAGAGACAACTATCAATGAATGGAAGGAAGATAACCTCAAGGAAGCCAATCACCTACTCAAACCCTGGCATTGAAGGGCCAACTTCAAAATAACAAAGATGACAAAAGGTGACACCGTGACTATCTTCTTCATAAAGATCTTAGAGGATAGAGATCAACCAAGAGCCATTGGAGAAATCATATCAGTCTCCTCAGGTATGCACTTGTATATATTATTTGTATCATTATCATTAGGGAAAATTGCAGGAGGAAGGAACCTTTGCTGAAGTCATGGATCTAGAGGGATCTTAGTGCATTCAGAGGAACAACACACTCAAAGTAAAGACTCTAGGTTTGATTGTTGTAATTGTCATTCCTCTAACCTATATTTCTATAAGTTTGCTACATTACAAGTAGGTGTTGTAGCTGTGACAACATTCCTTAAATTGTTTTGATTCTAGAGATGTACTCATTATGCTCCTTTAGGAGATATTCTTGTGTTGGTTCCTTTTGTTTTCTTGTTCCAGATAGGTTAACAAGAAAAGGAAGATGTTTATCCTTCAAAGGGAGCCACTTGACTCAGAAGGAGTCAAAACTATTTGAGAAAGAGGAAGAATAGAACCATCATTGAGGAAACCAATGCAATAATGCATGATCAGAATCCTTTTATGATCCTATGGGAAGAAGCATGCATGACACAATATATGTTCAGAACAAGAGTCTTCACCAGATCTTGAAAAACACAACTCTCGAAGAAGCCTCCACCAGAGTGAAGCCTGAGATTGAACACTTCAGGATATTTGGGTGCCCAATGTATTTTCATGTACCCAAAGAGAAGAAGTCCAAGATAGATCCCTTAGAAAGAAAGGATACAATGAATCTTCAAAGACATTCCAGATTGACATCCCTAGTCAGAGACAAATTGAGATAAGCAAAAACGTTGTCCTTGAAGAAGAGATAGTCTTTCAAAGACCCAGAGAATCTCAGATGGAGATTGACAGTGAGGCAATACCTTCTCCCCCTTCAGCAGTCCAAAGGGAGACATACATTATTCCAGTTGATCTAGTTCCTCCAGTTGATATGTTCAGAGATATTGCAGTAGGGCATAAAAGGCCTACCTAGACTCACTCTGCAAGAGGCAGAGAAACATACAAGCCTCTCAAGGCACATCCCAAGAAAGCGAAAGAGATTTTCAAGCTATCCTTCAGTCATGAGCCACTTCATTGATGTTGAGCGGCCTTGTCTTAGAGAAGCAACAAGAGAACAGGTATGGCAAGATGCCATAACAGAAGAATACCGGTATGTCTTAAAGAATGATGTATAAGATATTATTTAGGGACCAGAAGGGAAGTTTGTGGTAACTTCCAAGTGGATCTATAAGATTTAGCATGCAGCTGATGGAAGTGTCGAGAAATACAAAACACGATCTATAGCCAGAGGTTTCTCATAAATAGAGGGAGTTGTCTATGATGAGACACTTGACCCAGTGAACCCGATACATTTCCATCCATACTACCATCCATGAGTTGGAAACTATATCAGATAGATAGATTCTTGATGAGTTTGGATTTCAGCAAGAGTGTTGCTGATTCAAACCTATATCATTACAGTGTTGGTGACGAGAGCCTGATCCTGATGACTTATTCAGAAAGCGTTGTTGTTGTATACAAGTAATCCTTGACTTCTGAATTCGAGATGAAGAATCTGAGTATGATGCACTACTTCTTGGGACAAGAAGTATGACAAAGGACCGATAAGATTTTTCCGAGTCAAGGAAAATATACAGTGAAAATATTTAAAGAAGAAGATTGGTGATGATTCAGACGAGACTGATCCACAACGGATTGGATCACTAATGTATCTGGTTAACACCAAACTTGATTCATGCCATGTAGTGAATGTGCCTAGTCATTTCATGAGTCAACCGAGACAGACTCACTAGACAACAACAAAACATGTATTGAGATATATACGAGGCACAATTGGATATGGCCTGAGATATGCCTCCAGTATGAACTTGAGTTTGCAGGATATGCCGATTCAGATTGAGCAGAAAGTACAGTGAACCAGAAAAGCACATCCGACTGATGTTCTATCGTGAAGTTTTCCATGGTTTCCTAATGCAATAGGAAACAAAACTCTGTAGCCTTGAGTACCACAGAGGCAAAGTATATATAGCATCGAGTGTGCGAAGCAATGTGGCTTCACAAGCTTCTGACAGATTTACTTGACCATAAGATGGATCCTATCATGATAACCAAGAGCCGTGAGTAAACCTCCTTGAGAACCCAGTGTTCCCTGATGAGATGAAATATCCTTATATCGGAGATATGATGCAGAGGAAAATCGTACACATGCAATACCTTCCTACACATGAGCAAATTGCAGATATCTTCACCAAATTAACTTCGTGAAGAATGGGTCCCTAGTTGATAGGGAGTGTCGATAACTCCAGCCAAGACAAAATTCAAAATACATCCGTGTGAGACTTGGCATGATAAAGAATGCCTCCCTAGCTGAGAGGGAGTGTTGATGAATGCAACTATGTGAGACATTCTCCAGCTTACAAACCTGTGAGATGTGGATCATTGCAGCTATGTGAGTCTTTCTCTCAGCTTACAAACCTGAGAGAAAGCCCCTAAGAAGGGTACATGGTTCCTGCCTGAGACAGAGCTAGGAATGTAGAGATGACCTCCTGCATTCAGAGAGTGGAGAAGAACTCCAGATGATTATCAAGTGGGAAAGGCGATCTGTTTAGTTAGACATGCCTGTGGCTGAGCACAAGGTGAACGTGTGAAATCCCAACGTGCTGGGTGCATCGTATTCGTCATGTGAACAGAAATGAAGATGATGTATTAGCCTGTTAAAGTTTCTTGCTTAATCTGTTATTATTAATCTTGATTATAACAACAACATAATAAGGATCTTACTGAAAGAAACACAATCACAGAGTATATAAGCATTTATCGTGGGAAACCCTCAAGGGGAAGAAAACCCACCAAAACTTCTTTAATATAGATTCAATAACCAGGTACAGTGTCTCTCACAAGAGAGATCTCACCAAACAGAAGATCCACCAGAAACCCTAACCAGAACATAGTAGCGCACCACTTAGACCAAGATAGTCCTTCACCAAGATGACCTTCATCTTTACTGAGATACTCTTCCTTGTAGCTGCGTCACTTCTCCTTGAAGCTGCGTCACTCTCAGACTTGCGCACTTGATAGAGAGAGCTTGATGAGTGTGTGTACAAATGAGGTGCTAGGCCTCTTATAAATACAAGTTGTGCCCCCCCAATAATTAGGTTAGGACCGACCTGTCCACTTTACCTTTCTAATTTACATTTGTCTTGTCTAGGCACAATAGGGCCGACTTGTCAATATATATATTTTATCTTTTGCTTTATCCAGAAAAGGGGATAAGAATATTCTTTGCAGTTACACAATATTTTAACACTCCCTCTTAACAAGAAGAATATTCTTTATCTTTTGACAGGTCATTGGATGTCATCATCAACTGAACAATATCATCTGGGCAATATCATCAACTGGATAATCATCATCAATTGGACAGTAGCATCAATTGGATAACATTATCAACTAGATAACATCATCAACTGGATAACATTATCAATTGGGTAACAACAGGCATCAATATAATCCACTTGGTCATTTGGCATCACGATCACTGACTGATTCTTTCATGAATACATATTAAAGAAGTTTTGTTCTCTTTATCTTCGCGCAAAAGATACTCTTTCTTTCTTTCATCTTCACACAGAAGATACTCTTTCTTATCTTCACACAGAAGATATCTTATATTCACACAAAAGATATCTTATCTTCACACATAAGATATTCTATGAGTTTTGCCATTCCTTTTATGTTCTCCCTTCTCTTGTAGTCATCTATCTCACCCATCCACTGGGGAGGACTCCTACCATAGCTTCACTCCTAGTCATCCCACATGAACTAGAGAAGCTAAGATGCTAGCCTGGGCAAGACTAGACTCCCTTTCCATGATCCACGCAGGATCACGACACAAACCTCAAGAGCCAACTAACCATTCCACATGGTCAAGGTTTGTGTTCCAGGCTACTCAATCCTTGGCTAGAGGAGAGTATCTGCCCGCTGCCCCTTGGAGAAACATCCACACTCCTTTCTACGAGGGTGGTCACACCCCTCTCTACGAGGGTATTCTAGCATGTCCATAGAGTATCCAAAACTCAACACTTGGACAGAGGCCAACTTTGGCAAATTTCTCATTCCCCTTCTCTACGAAGGTCTGTTCCTTCTCTATGAAGGTTTCTTCTCTTTCTCCTTCTCTACGAAGGTTTCTTCTCTTTCTCCTTCTCTACGAAGGTCTACCTGTGGGATTGCTCATTCCTTCTCTTGTGGTCCAAAATCTTTCCATGGTATAATACCATGCTACCCATCTGCTTGGGCACCATCCATCTATTGGATAACTTTCATCTTGATCTATCTGGGCACCATCCATTTGCTTTCCTAACTGCACCAAATCACGATCCTCCATTTCGAACTCGGAGACATAGCTCCCTCTTGCACCAAACTAAGAGCTTATAATCATCATCCTTGAAGTTTTCTTCTGTAATATCCTGGGTGCCTTCTTAAGTTCAAACATTTTTTTCTTTCTGACTTCATATTGGATCAACTTGCTCCCTCTGCATATATAAGAACGGTACTGGAGCAACCTGCAGTTACCTGCATCTCATCAACTATATCTGAGTATCCATCTTTCTCTTCATCTTGAACATTTCTGTTCTGCGTCTTTAGGAGCCTCCTGTTTCTATATGAATACATGATACTGTCTGGTTCATACTGACTATCACCATATCATAAGTCCTTCTCATGCTGTCTAACTTCTGCAAGTCAAGGCATAAGTTCTTTCTTCCGAGACCTGTAAACTTACTTACAACATGCTTTCTGAGATATGTCACTTAGCCAATTAGTCAGTAACAATAAGCAGTAATCAAATAAAACTATATCATGAATTCTATCAGAGTAGTACACATCTTTTCTTAAGCAAAACTTGTTCAACCATGTACACATCTGAAACCCTAATCATGAATAAGACTTTTGAACTCTTTTTCACTCTAGCTATGAAATTGCCAAATTTTTCCTTACTATCATAGCTAAACACATACCTTTGTCACTCTCATGAGTGATCATACTTGAAATAAATATTTTATCTCTTTCTGTATCCCTCTTCTTTGATACTTCCTTCATAGATTTGCATAGATACTGAAATGAAACGAGGTTGATTAATATTCTCACAAAAATTTAACTTGTAATGATAAAGTATTAGAGTAAATAAGATACTAAAAATAAACATGAATACTTATCTTTTGTTTTTGTGTGGGGAGTCTCCACGGACTTCACCATTTGCTATCTTTCTTCAGATCAACTATCTTCAACTTAAAGTACATGATCCTCAATTTCTACTAAAGCTTTCTTTGAGGGAGGAGATTCCTCTTCCTCTGCCACATGTGCTTGATGCTTCCTTTTCCCTTTTCTTATGCTTGGTCTTTTGCTCTTCTTCCTTTGGTTCTGGTACACCTACTGTAACATGTTCTAGGAGATCATTCTCGTCTAGAATCATCTGCAACCTATGCTTCCAAGATCTGAAGTTTCCAGATCCTTCCAGCCGGTCTTCTACCCTCATACCGGTAGCCATTCTTTCTTGCAGTAGAAACCCTAGCCCTTCGGGCTATAGAAATAATAAAAATTCAAATTTCTTGGATTTGAAAACTAAACTCAACAAAAGATGCATTGGACCGAGGTGAGTATGTTGGTATAGTCAGTTTCTGAAAATTCCAAATTTTACCCCTTGAAACTGAGCTTGCGGAAATCTCGACTGGTACTTCTGGTACTGGTTCTGGTTTCTTGGTTTTTTGGTACTTCTGGTATTGGTGAAAACTAGGGTTTCTTTCTGGGAGTTCTATCCACTGGAAAGGTGCGCTGAAGGTGCCACTGAGTTCCTTAGGCTAGGGCACACTTTTCTAGATGATCTTTGGGTTGAAATTCCTCTTTAATAAAAAGCCCTAATTTTCTTGTACGAGAACAATGATGTTTTTCTTTTTTTTGTGAAAGATGGTCTCTTTAGCTTAGCTCTGATACCATGTTAAAGTTTCTTGCTTAATCTGTTATTATTAATCTTGATTATAACAACAACATAATAAGGATCTTACTGAAAGAAACACAATCATAGAGTACACAAGCATTTATCCTGGGAAACCCTCAAGGCGAAGAAAACCCAACAAAACTTCTTTAATATAGATTCAATAACCAAGTACAGTGTCTCTCACAAGAGAGATCTCACCAAACAGAAGATCCACCAGAAACCCTAACCAGAACAGAGTAGTGCACCACTTAGACCAAGATAGTCCTTCATCAAGATGGCCTTCATCTTTACTGAGATACTCTTCCTTGTAGCTGCGTCACTCTCAGACTTGCGCACTTGATAGAGAGAGAGCTTGATGAGTGTGTGTACAAATGAGGTGCTAGGCCTATTATAAATACAAGTTGTGCCCCCCCCAATAATTAGGTCAGGGCTGACCTGTCCATTTTACCTTTCTAATTTACATTTGTCTTGTCTAGGCACAATAAGGGCGACTTGTCAATATATATATTTTATCTTTTTCTTTATCCACAAAAGGGGATAAGAATATTCTTTGCAGTTACACATTATTTTTACATAGCCTCCTCTGAGCAAGAGAGTTGACGAGAAGACTCCAGATGATTTTCCTGTGTGAGGCAGCGAGAATGAAGATCTGTAGAGTGGACGTGCTTGTGGACGAGCACAGGTGAACGTGTGAAGATCTGGTTCTTCTGTGTAATGTAGTGAACCAGAGATATGACATCCCTATTGATGTGCCCCTAGTGGATGAACACTAGTGGATGTATCAGATCCTTTGCTATATATTGTTCAAGAGTCGGACCTGCCTGTAACCCTAATTGTTATGTAAAGGGTACAGGTCGGCCCCACCTTAATGTGATTAATAATAAATGTAAAAGATAATTAATTTGGTTAATATTAATTATAATAATAATAATAATAATAATTATAATGTGACTTAGAGAGGTCGGCCTTGTTGAGCCAATAGACACTTCAGTTGACAGGTTTAGGTTAGTATAAGTAAAAGTAAAATCCCCATTGTGGAAACATATCTTTCATGTGATTTCGGAAATTTCAGCAAGTACATCTGCTTGGGAAAATGTGCATACCTCTCTTGGGCGCTAGTCTTCTAGGGTTTGAGCACCCTCTTGTGTGCTAGGTCTTTCTTGGTGGTGAAGGTCTTTCTCTTGAAGAATATAGCAAAGGATTTGGTTGGGTTTTCTTCCCTTGTTGAGAAGGGTTTCCTAGGATACTTCTTGTGTTCTTGTGCATGGTGTTTCTTCTTGTGATCTTGGTTGCTGCAACATTATTGTCTATGGTTAAGTTAAATGATAAAATGGAATGAACTTCATGTTTAACCTAGCTTATTGAAAATTCAACATGCGCCACTGTCCAAGTACCATGCACTGTTGGGAGTAGTGCTGGTGGAAAGGCAAGACACGAGTGAAAAATCACGCTCGAACTTTGATGCAACTTCGCTTAGTTGTGTCTCTATTGCTGTTGTAACTGTTTGCGGCTTCCCCTTGCCTTTCTTTCTCTGTGGACATTGAGAAGCAAAGTGGCCATTCTTATAGAAAATGTAACATTTGATCTTGCTCATGTCTCTCTTCTGTCTAGACTGCTGCCCCTCTCCTTGAGTGTCACCCTTCTTGACAAAAACTTTCCCTTTTCCTTTCTTGGTTTTGCTGACAAGGGCTAAGTTTTTCGTCTCCTCCACCTCGTCCCTGCTTGCCGGATATGGACTCTCTACGAGTCTCCTCCTGAATGGAGTCATCCCAAAGTCTCTCCCACTTGGGAAGATGCTCCCGGGCACAGATGCCCATGATGAATGGTTTCCATGTGTTGGTGAACCCATTCAAAGCAACATTTACTAGCTCTGCATCCAATACAGACTCTCCAATAGTTGCAAGCTAGTCACGGATCTGAGTGATCCTCATAAGGTAGTTGGTCACATTGTCGGAGTGGGTCATTCTGCATTCGCTGAGCTTAGCTTTGAGAATCATCTTCCGACTCATGTTATCACTTTGGAAAAGTGATACTAGGGCATAAAACATCTCCTTGGCACTAGCCTTCCCTGACACATGTGGGATCAGATGATCCTTGACAGCTTCAAGGATCACCCTTTGTGGCTTTATGTCTTTCTTCTCAAACGCTGCCTGTACAACCAGATCTACTACTGGCTGCACTTCTTGTGCGCCTGGCACTGCAGTCTGTGCTGGTGCTGGAGCAGGAATACCGCTGGTCACGACATCCCACAAGTCTTACTCCTTCAGGAGCAGTATCAGTCTTGCCTTCCAAGGCAAAAAATTTGAAACCCCATCAAGTCGATCCTCAACTTTCACACTAGTGATTGACATGGCTGTCTTGAGCTTTGTCTTCAAGCTCGCTGAAATAATCTGCACTGTATAAACTGGATCTGCTTTTTTCTCAGAGCAAGAGCTCTGATACCATGTTATTTTCTTAAAAACCAACAAACTAAGCAAATATATTAGATCTAGATTACTTTACTGGAATTATTAACTCTTACTTGCAGCGAAAACTAGAAAAACAATCACACACAGTGCACAATTATTTTCTTCTCTTCTAATCAGTTCATTGTTCAAATATCATCAGAACTTATAAGAGCTTCCATATTGGGAAAATGGCTTTTAGAAAATTACAAACGAAACAACAAATCTGAAAACCCAAAATTATCTCAATCTGCTGCCCACTGAGATTATTGTACGACCTGCTGCTGCAGAGACTATACAGCCTGTACAGCTTGCACGTGCAAACTGATCTGCATGGTCTGCTGTGGCGGGGCGGCTGTACAGACCACACGTGCGGCTGTTTTGAGCTGTACGACCCACACGTGCGACTCCCTCAACTGTATGGCTTGCTGCTGGTAATATTGGTCTTCTTTGCTGAATCCTCTTGCTGAAATATCCTTGCCAATGGCTGAAAATCAGATCTCTGATTTTCCTCACCTACTCACGTGACTTGTGAATAAATGCTCTGTGTGATCTTTGTCCTTTTCCCTCTCTATCTTTTATAACTTTGACTTGAGCCAAATCCCTAATCTCAATGGTCAAGATCTAACCGTGAGATCAATGGCTCTCTTTTAATTAAAATCATTAAGTGACCCAACTTATTCACTTTATTAATTAAAAGTTACTTTAATAAAAGATGTTCACTTTATTAATTAATTAATAAAGTGAACTCTAGAAAAAGCATGGGATACATTAAATGACGATTTCCACAAGTAGACATCCTTGCGGAAATACATGTCTGAGCTATCGTCACTAACATGAATGAGTCTAAAGAACATGACATGCCTTTTAAAGTTCAATAGCAATAATGTTCCACCTCATTACTTGTTTCCCATGAGCATCTAAGGACCCTATGAATTGCTTTTTTTTAGAAATGCCCATTGCAACCACCAGTTGAACCATCTTGTTTCAGTCAGGGAGACACACAGACCGTGAGACACTGCTTTGCAGGTATATCACAGAGGACAACAAAAATAACACCTTCAATAGTGTGTTGTCTTTTCAAATGCAACAACACTAGCTGAAACACTAAACAAGGGGTCAATCATCCTAGGGTGTGGCGGAGCGCCGCCCCCCCTTGAACCCGCTCCAGAATTTCGCTTCGAAGGGGAGCGTTCAGGGAGCGTGCTCCTGAGTGTGCTCCCTGAATGCTCCCCTTTGGGAGTGTTTTTAGGGAGCACGGTCCCTCACTGAAAACTGTGCTCCCTAGTTTTTAAGGGAGCATCCAGGGAGTGAACGCTCCTTGAGGAGGGAGCGTGCGAGCGTCCAAGGAGCGAACACTCCCTCCTGAGGGAGCGTTCGCTCCTTGGACGCTCCTTGACAAGGGAGCGTGCGCTCCCTCCTCAGGGAGTGTTCGGTCCTTGGACACTCCTTGAGCGCTCCCAAGGAAAAAAACGCTCCCCGAAAACACTCCAGTAGCCTGCGCGCGTGAGGAGGTAAAATGGGTGTTTTTTTTTTTGTTTTTTTGGGAGAAAGGAAATAAGGGAAAGGTAGCCTAGGGTTAGGTAAGAGGTTAAAACACTCATTCACTCCCTTTTCTCTCATTCTATTTCTCATTTCATTCATTTCACTCATCTTTGTTAAGAGGGTTTTGACTCTTGAGAGGGTTCTTTCTAGTTCTTGAGGAGATTGAAGAGCTTGGAAGGAATATTGAAGGCTCCCATAGGGAGATTGGAGAGCTTGGAAGAGAGATTGAACTTTGAAGGCTACCATTTGTGAGAGCTTGGAAGGGAGATTGAAGGCTACCATAGTCATATTCAACCACCATTGGAGAGCTAAAGAGGTAGGCACTTAAGCCCATTTTTCTTTCTTGTTTTTTTTTTTAAATGCATGTGTTGTAAACTAGTATACTATGCTATGTTGAATATTTGAATAATTTCGTCTCCTACTCTTTCCCATTTCTCCTCCATCATTCTATTGCAGGTAGCAACTTATTATCATGGGCCAAGGTTCAACATTCATGATGTTGATGTCAATGTGGTATGCCATTTTGGTTCCATTTTTTATTATAATGATGGTGGTGGGAAATTCATGTCGAAATACCCATGATAGTGATGAAGAAATAGAAGTGGACAACACATACCAAGGAGAGGAGGAAGGAATGGGAGGGGATAAAGACAATGAAAATGATAGTGATGGTCAGGATCCCCAAAAATCCAAAGAGAGGTACACACCTCTATGGAAGTATGTCACAAAGCTTAGTGAAGGGAAAGGGGGTGGAACATGGAAATTTATATGCCACCATTGTCATATAGAATACACAGGTTCCTATACCCGTGTGAGAAAGCATCTATGTGGGTTTATGTATTGGGATGAAGGTAAGAATATAGGAATCAAAGCCTGTGTGAGTATCGATTCCAAAGATAGACTCAAATACCAAAGGGAAGAGGAGGTAGCACAAAACCAATCCAAAAGACCAAAGGGTGAACCTGAGAATGCACGAAGAATGTTCACTGGTCAAAACACATCCCCCCATGCTAGTGCATTCTCGCTTTCGTCTTCACCTAGAACACTATCAAAATTTCTTGACTAAGGTTGTAGAGATGATGTGGATACAAAAGTTTACAGGTTTCTATATGCATGTGGTATACCATTCAATGTTCTTCACTCACCATATTGGCATGAAATGGTTCAAGCCATCAATGGTGCCCCTAAAGGTTATAGGAGCCCCGGGTATGACAAAGCTATAACCTTGGGACTTGACAGGGAAAGAGCTAAAATCCAAGGTGCTTTAGGAAAATTTACAAATGAGTGGAACCTAAATGGGGTATCAATTGTATCTGATGGTTGGACAAATGTGAAAGGCAAGCCATTGATAAGTATTCTTGGTGTGTCTAAGAGTGGTGCGATCTTCCTTTCATCCCATGACTACTCAGATCGCTACAAAACAAGGATTAATATTGTAGATGCCTTTCTTAAAACCATTCAAGAGATTGGGCCCTACAATGTCATTCAAGTCATCATTGATAATGCTGCTAATTGTAAGGCAACAGGAGCAATCATTGAAGATAGGTACCCCAATATATTTTGTTCAGGGTGTTTGGTTCACACAATGAACCTTTTTATGCATGATATCATTAAAATGAAGGACCATGATTATTGATGGATTGGTGCTTTTTACAAGAGAGGGAAGAAGATAATAAGGTTTATTACCAATCATAGCATGGCCCACTACAATTTTTGCAGTCACTCAAAGTTGGAGTTACTAAAGATTGCAAAGACCAGATTTGCTAGCTATTAACTCACCTTCAGGCGCCTGTTGAAGGTAAGAGAGGCATTGGCTAGTATGGCCTTGAGTGATTCATGGCAGGATCTAAAAGACAGGGCTACATCCATCTCTGAGAGAAGTGACTTTCAGGAGGTGGAGGAGATAGTTCTTGATGGCCATTTTTGGCAACAGGTTCGGTATATTCTGCAGTTCACCAAACCCATTTACATTATGATTTGGTTTGCAGATACAGATCAACCGATGATTGGAGAGGTGTATGAGCAGATGGACATCATGCTAGGCCAAATCAAAGACATTGTTCATCCGAAGGATGCGATCTTGTATGATCATATCCATAAACTTGTGGTCAAAAGGTGGGATAATTTGAATGTTCCACTCCATGCCCTGGCATATGTCCTTACCCCAAAATATTATTCTTCATCTTGGTTGGCCTAACCAGCACCCGGGGGTGAGGAAAGGAGAAAACCACACATAGCTCCAGAGGTGCAAAATGGATATATGCTTGCATTGGACAAGTTGGTTCTCGATGAAGATGAGTGTGCTCAAGTACGAAGCGAATTGAGAAAACACATCAGTGAGCATGGAGTCTTTGGTAACTTGCATGCAACCAAAGATCGAGACAGGTTGGGTGCTATCGAATGGTGGAACATGTATGGCTCCCCTGCCAAAACTTTGCATAAATTGGCGGTGAAGGTGCTTTCTCAGGTCGTTAACACCTCTTCTGTAGAGAGGTGTTGGAGCACCTATAGCTTCATCCACAGTGTAAAGAGAAACAACTTGAATGCAGACTGGGTAGAAAGCTTGGTTTATGTGCATTACAACTTGAGGTTGTTGCCGCATTACTGTGATGCAGAGGGGAGTGCTTTTTGTGAAAGAGATATGACTTGGGATAACAATCCAGAGGAGACTAATTTAGAGGATGGGACCATTGTTTTAGAGCGCTTGGAAGAGGAACTTTTGAGTGATCATGATGGGGATCATATTCCTGGAGGAGACATGCCACCCCCATCCACTACAAGGGTTCCAGATTCATCAGTTTTATCTTTATCTGCACAATGTCCATTGTCACGTGGGGGCCATTTAGTTGTTGGTCGCATTCCACGATCATTTCCACCCGTTCCTTCTCTTATTCAAAGATCACGGGAGAAGAAACTAGAAGTTTCTCGTGGCAAGAGGAAAACTTAGAGCATAGTACTTAGTACTTGCTAAGTTGCTACTATATACTAGATCTCTTTTTTTTGTTTCATGTTTAGAAGTAGTCTCTAAAACTTAGTACTTTGTCTTGAGTCTTGACTCTTTATTATGGCTTATTCTGTAAATAATGAAGTTATGAACTTAAGAACATCATATGACAATTTACCTTTGAAGTTTGAAATTTGAATTTTGAAGTTTCAAGTTTGAACTATTGACTGAAATTCTTAATCTTACAAGTTACAACTCTTTGGTAATGAATATGATCATTGATGCTCTAAAGTCTAGAGTCTAGAGACTAGACTATTTCATTTCGTGGTTGATGTTGGCTTTTACTGTTTTACAATCTATTGATGACAAATGTTTATGATTGATGTTATATGTGTACTAAATGGTTGATGCTTTAATGAACATCACTAATCAATTAGTTACATGATCTTATATCTATGTTTTCACGTTTTTTGCAATTGATTCAACATTCCGCATGTTATCTATCTATCTATCTATATATGCATCAAAATATATATTTTTTATGTATTATATAAAAAACGCTCCTGAAATGCTCCCACTCCCGAAATTTTTTGAAAATTGACGCTCCCGCTCCTGCTTCCATTCCTGCTCCCCGCTCCCAACAACCTTGGTTTCAACAACGACATCATAGGAGCTTGAGTTCGATGATCATTTTGCGATAGAGTGTGCATTCACGACTACTTTGTTTGTTGTTACACCATCTAGCATTAGGTGGAGAGATAGAGTTGAGGAGGACCTACTGACTCGTAGTAGTGATTTAGAGGGAGCCCAAACTCAGGTTTCGTGGACACCATCATCAGGGGTGATAGGTCCACTCGGGACAACTTCAGTTTCAGAGTTGCCGAGACAGAGGGTTGGTGCAGGGGCTTCAAAGCATCAGAGATTGATGAGGAGGAGCGACAGGGCACCACGAAGGATTGAGCCTCACTTGGCTACGGAGATGGGCATATCAGATTTTGGTTCCACTTCAAATGGAAGTTACTTGGCGAGAGGCCAAGTTGAGGATCTTGGTGAGATGTCGAGATCCAGGTACTCTTGGTTAGATACCAAGAGGGGGAGACTCTTGGTGAGATGCCAAGAGTAGTGACCGTTGGCATTCCAAACTGGTTTTTCCCGGGGGGTTTTTATCCAGGGTCATGTTGACCAAAAATACCCGTGTTCATTTTCATGTATGTTAGTGTTTAGAACAACATTATTTCAGCTCTAAAAGATCTCTAGGTGTGTTATATAGCTTATGGTATGCATGTGCTAACATCTTGTGACAAAACTACATGCTAGAGCACCCATTTGGCCTATGTAACCGTAACGGAACAACAAAGAAGTTACTGAACAGTTTGCTGTTATAAAACAGCAACAAACCCTTGTTTGACAGTTGAAACTGAGAGCCAACTTGAGGTCAAAGACAGACCTAGTTGGCAGCCTGTTAGGACCTGGAAAATCTTCAGTTCTCCCTGAGACCAACTGCAATCCTTACCTTTCATTTCAGGTAGTTGGAGATCCCCTCCAACCTATCCTCGTACCTGAGATTGGAAGTCATCCTTGTCCAACTGACAAAGACCCTTTCTTTCCCTTCTTCTTCCAAGCAAAACCCCAACAAATCACTGCAATCTAAGTGCCAAACTCTGTCCACTGAACTTCAGAGCCCAAGATCTGATACCATGTTGAGTTTACTAGACAAACACTTAGTCAATAACAAGATTTCAATCTCCAATAGTCATTCACCAATAATGCATGTTAACACAAGCATTCAACTGGAACTATGAGCAGAAATACAAAAGGATTAAGATCTGAAAAATATAGCAGCGGAAATAACAATGAACAATAGACAAAATAGCACCACGTTTGACACTAGATATCTGGGCAATGCCCTTGGAAAAACCCGGAAGGGAAAACCAGCCAAGGAGAGATATTTCTTATTGAGCTTGCAGGAAAATATTTCTGAGTTACAGCAGCAATATTATAGCAATAAATGCACAGTACTTATCTCGTAACTTGTGCCTACAGTCCACCTCGAAAAATGTGCCAGACTTCAAAAAATCAGACGAGATTTCTGCCTCAAAATATGTGCCAGATTTCAGCTGTATGGCCTGAACAATATGGCCTCCCTAGCAGCAAAAACACTCCTCGATTTCTGTGCAAAGCTACAGTACCAACAGTACGAACCTGTATGGATTTACTTAGCCATAAATGCACCTCAAAATCTGCGCAAGAGATCAGCCTCGATTTCTGTGTATTTTCCCTGCTGTACGACCAACATTAAATGTTTTACAGCCTCCCTTGAAATCTGTACTGTACTGATATTAAATGCAGCTGCGAATCTCCTTGGTATGTGTGCCAATCCTCCTTTGCTGCTACTCTTCTTCTTCCAGCTCAATCTCTCTTGGAAGGTGTGCCTCTTCACATTCCTCTCTACCTCTCCTTGAAAAGTGCGCCCCATCTCCCTCAAATGCTGCTTGTATTCACTCATTAATGAGTAACTGCCCTAATCCTAGATCTCCAAAGAGATAGCCGATCAAGATTAGATCTTGCTCTCTTGAGATCAACGGTCGTGACTTAATCTTCCATTGAGTTCACTTGAATCACTGAATTGACCCAAACTTCATAAAGTCACTTTTACCCATTAAATATTAAAAGGCCCAACTTAACTTTATAAAGACAAGTCACTAGAGAGAGACATTTGCTCGGTCACTTCTGCATGTTGGGCACCGCCAATGCAAAAGTACCTCCAAGCTACAAAAACTAACATTAGGTTCACCCTTCAGGTTCGAATTCGACTTGAGGTTCACGATGAGGTTTGACGAACCTAATCAAACCTGAGAATTTTTTTTAGGTTCAGCAAATTTCGAACCTCAAGGTTGAAGTTCGACGAACTTTTTGACATAGTTCCCATGTAAGGGCCTTATCCATGATAACCAATCACAAAGATTCCGGATTTTAGAAGGGATCCAATTTTCCATAGTGGCTTCCATCACCATTGAGAATCCTTAGGGTTTTCAAGAGTAAGCATAGCTTTGTATCCTAGTCTTGCATGTAGATCCCCAAAGTAGGTTTTGTAGACCACACAAGCTTGTCCTCTACCTTTTTAATGTGAACAAGACTCACCTTAAGTTTTTCTATATAGGCCTCCCGATGCTCTCTTTTTATTCCTTCACAGCCCAATTGCTCAGCCCTTTCCCACTCTTGCTTCCGTATAGTAGTGAGTTCAGGAGAGGTTGCCCAAGCCAGATTATGAACACCTTGCCTATGCAGAAAAATAATCATATTGTCATGTAACAAAAAGAATCTCTACATCCAACCTAGGGATTTGCTCAAACCCTTACCTTTTCACCATTGCCAACCTTCCAAACTAAACAGTTTCCAATCAAGGGAAAGGCTAGGACTATTGTTTTCCAAGGAATGAATACATTATGTATGCTATTGGATGGGTTTCCAATCCAATCTTCAACAGAGATAGGCTCAATGTACTTTTGATTCTTGAAGAATAATCTAATTCCATAATCCATTCCTGGAAATGAACCTCCATAGACTTCTAGCAGCGAAAGCTTTCCCAAATTGATGTGTGTTTTTAAGTCCCCATCCCCTTAGTTCTTTAGGTTTGGAAATGACTTGCCATTTGACCAAAAGAATGCCCCCTTTCTCTCTGTTCTCTGACTAGAACTAGCCTTCCACCACTAGACCACTATCTATTGCACCATAAATTAATCCTTTTTCCACCTTGGCAATAACCCATTTCCAGTCATAAATTCCATTGTTAGCTGAAAGTAAAGCTTGCACCATTTTCAACACCCCCCCTTCTGCGGAACAAGAGGTCATGGAGAAAAATGATGAATACAAAAGAGAGTGGGTGTATAAATACCCAACTCAATATAAGATTAGTTGTGGCTGCAAATGGGAGTGGGTGTACGAGTACCAATGTTATCAGGACTGAACCGGTTGTTCCCAAAAATTGAAACCAAAACCGGTCGACCAACATATACATAAAATATTCTAAGTTTGAAAAAGCTATATTCATGATCATCCATGCAAATCCAAAGCATTAGACACATATATGCAAAGTTTTCTCATGTATATTGTAAATAAGGGTTTAGAATTAGGTTTAGGGTTTTAGTTTGGTTTATTTTATTTTTCATTTTTTAAGTGAATTTGGTGGGTCCACATGCATCCTTATGGAACTGTATAGGACCAGCTGGTTCAGACTGGAAATAATGTTTTAGTACAGAATTGGTCATTTTTGGTTTGATGGGTC
>ML784297.1:725664-738279 GCA_009831015.1 Picea engelmannii | reverse complement strand
ATGGACAAAAGGCTCTTCTTCAGGCCAGGTACATATAGTACCTCCTCTGCATCAATGGATCCTCTTGACTCAAGCTGGAACTGCATTGCCCCCTGACCCCTCACTGGATACTTGGCATTTTTTCCAAGCTCTAAGTGGAGCTCTGAGTCCTTTGATACACCGTTGAACAACTCTATAGCCTTTGTCATGTGGCGGGATGCGCTGTTGATGAATGCAGCTATGTGAGACATTCTCTAGCTTACAAACATGTGAGATGTGGATCCTTGCAACTATGTGAGTCTTTCTCTCAGCTTACAAACTTGAGAGAAAGCCCCTAAGAAGGGTACGTCTTTCCTGCCTGAGACAGAGCTAGGAACGTAGAGATGACCTCCTCCATTCAGAGAGTTGAGAAGAACTCCACATGATTATCCAGTGGGAAAGGTGATCTGTTGAGTTAGACGTGCCTGTGGCTGAGCACAAGGTGAACGTGTGAAATCCCAAAGTGCTGGGTGCATTGTCATGTGAACAGAAATGAAGATGATGTATTAGCCTCCTCTGAGCAACAGAGTTGACGAGAAGACTTCAGATGATTCTCCCATGTGAGGCAGTGGGAATGAAGATCTGGAGAGTGGACGTGTATGTGGACGAGCATAGGTGAATGTGTGAAGATCTGGTTCTTTTGTGTAATGTAGTGAACCAGAGATATGACATCCCTATTGATGTGCCCCTAGTGGATGAGCACTAGTGGGTGTATCAAATCCTTTGCTATATATTGTTCAAGAGTCAGACATGCCTGTAACCCTAATTATTATGTAAAGGGTAAAGGTCGGCCCCACCTTAATGTGATTAATAATAAATGTAAAAGATAATTAATCTGGTTAATAATAATAATAATAATAATTATAATGTGACTTAGAGAGGTCGGCCCTGTTGAGCCAATAGACACTTCAGTTGACAGGTTTAGGTTAGTATAAGTAAAAGTAAAATCCCCATTGTGGAAACATATCTTTCATGTGAGTTTGGAAATTTCAGCAAGTACATCTACTTGGGAAAAGGTGCGCACCTCTCTTGGGTGCTAGTCTTCTAGGGTTTGAGCACCCTCTTGTGTGCTAGGTCTTTCTTGGTGGTGAACGTCTTTCTCTTGAAGAATATAGCAAAGGATTTGGCTGGGATTTCTTCCCTTGTTGAGAAGGGTTTCCCAGGATACTTCTTGTGTTCTTGTGCATGGTGTTTCTTCTTGTGATGTTGGTTGCTGCAACATTATTGTCTATGGTTAAGTTAAATGATAAAATGGAATGAACTTCATGCTTAACCTAGCTTATTGAAAATTCAACATGGTATCAGAGCATAGGTCTTTAAGAACCCATTGCACAAGCATCTACCAGTCTCCTCTCTTTTTTGCAGAATCATACGACCCTCCTAGGGTTTCCAGAAAATCCGTACGACCTTCTTTCATGAGGTGTTTCAGCCTTTAAACACTTGAATGTTGGGGCTAATTTTGGCATAGGAGAGTACGGCCTCCTCCAACGCATCTCCAATGACTCTCAGAGTGACATTTCGAGCATTTTGAAATTTTGGCCCTAGGGTTTCTAGGGTTTCGCCAATTTCTGTAGAAATTTCAGAATTAGTGTTTCTGCAAACTCATTGAAGGAGCTCTTTAGCTCACCAGTGTTCTCCTATCTTTCAAAGGCTTATTGTTGGCGGTCATAAATCCAATAAAACCTAAAAGTGCTAGCCTAGCCTAGCCGTTAGGTTTTCTAGCCTAGTTGACAAAGGGTTGTGAAGAATCTAAAATTATGATGAACAAAAACTATGATGGAAGATAAGCTTGATGAATCAAGCAATTTCAAAGTTCTTAAAAGATGAGACTTCAGAAGAAGACTTATTGTGGGTAATACAAAAGGGTTTACTAGAGACAACTATCAATGGATGGAAGGAAGATAACCTCAAGGAAGCCAATCACCTACTTAAACCCTAACATTGAAGGGCGAACTTGAAAATAACAAAGATGACAAAAGGTGACACTTTGACTATCTTCTTCATAAAGATCTCAAAGGATAGAGATCAACCAAGAGCCATTGGAGAAATCATATCAGCATCCTCAGGTATGCACTTGTATATATTATTTGTATCATTATCATGAGGGAAAATTGCAGGAGGAAGGAACCTTTGCTGAAGTCATGGATCCAAAGGGATCTTAGTGCATTCAGAGGAACAACACACTCAAAGTAAAGACTCCAGGTTTGATTGTTGTAATTGTCAATCCTCTAACCTATATTTCTATAAGTTTGCTACATTACAAGTAGGTGTTGTAGCTGTGATAACATTCCTTAAATTGTTTTGATTCTAGAGATGTACTCATTATGCTCCTTTAGGAGATATGCTTGTGTTGGTTCCTTTTGTTTTCTTGTTCCAGATAGGTTAACAAGAAAAGGAAGATGTTTATCCTTCAAAGGGAGCCACTTGACTCAGAAGGAGTCAAAACTATTTGAGAAAGAGGAAGAATAGAACCATCATTGAGGAAACCAATGCAATAATGCATGATCAGAATCCTTTTATGATCCTATGGGAAGAAGCATGCATGACACAATATATGTTCAGAACAAGAGTCTTCACCAGATCTTGAAAAACACAACTCTCGAAGAAGCCTCCACCAGAGTGAAGCCTGAGATTGAACACTTCAGGATATTTGGGTGCCCAATGTATTTTCATGTACCCAAAGAGAAGAAGTCCAAGATAGATCCCTTAGAAAGAAAGGATACAATGAATCTTCAAAGACATTCCAGATTGACATCCCTAGTCAGAGACAAATTGAGATAAGCAAAAACGTTGTCCTTGAAGAAGAGATAGTCTTTCAAAGACCCAGAGAATCTCAGATGGAGATTGACAGTGAGGCAATACCTTCTCCCCCTTCAGCAGTCCAAAGGGAGACATACATTATTCCAGTTGATCTAGTTCCTCCAGTTGATATGTTCAGAGATATTGCAGTAGGGCATAAAAGGCCTACCTAGACTCACTCTGCAAGAGGCAGAGAAACATACAAGCCTCTCAAGGCACATCCCAAGAAAGCGAAAGAGATTTTCAAGCTATCCTTCAGTCATGAGCCACTTCATTGATGTTGAGCGGCCTTGTCTTAGAGAAGCAACAAGAGAACAGGTATGGCAAGATGCCATAACAGAAGAATACCGGTATGTCTTAAAGAATGATGTATAAGATATTATTTAGGGACCAGAAGGGAAGTTTGTGGTAACTTCCAAGTGGATCTATAAGATTTAGCATGCAGCTGATGGAAGTGTCGAGAAATACAAAACACGATCTATAGCCAGAGGTTTCTCATAAATAGAGGGAGTTGTCTATGATGAGACACTTGACCCAGTGAACCCGATACATTTCCATCCATACTACCATCCATGAGTTGGAAACTATATCAGATAGATAGATTCTTGATGAGTTTGGATTTCAGCAAGAGTGTTGCTGATTCAAACCTATATCATTACAGTGTTGGTGACGAGAGCCTGATCCTGATGACTTATTCAGAAAGCGTTGTTGTTGTATACAAGTAATCCTTGACTTCTGAATTCGAGATGAAGAATCTGAGTATGATGCACTACTTCTTGGGACAAGAAGTATGACAAAGGACCGATAAGATTTTTCCGAGTCAAGGAAAATATACAGTGAAAATATTTAAAGAAGAAGATTGGTGATGATTCAGACGAGACTGATCCACAACGGATTGGATCACTAATGTATCTGGTTAACACCAAACTTGATTCATGCCATGTAGTGAATGTGCCTAGTCATTTCATGAGTCAACCGAGACAGACTCACTAGACAACAACAAAACATGTATTGAGATATATACGAGGCACAATTGGATATGGCCTGAGATATGCCTCCAGTATGAACTTGAGTTTGCAGGATATGCCGATTCAGATTGAGCAGAAAGTACAGTGAACCAGAAAAGCACATCCGACTGATGTTCTATCGTGAAGTTTTCCATGGTTTCCTAATGCAATAGGAAACAAAACTCTGTAGCCTTGAGTACCACAGAGGCAAAGTATATATAGCATCGAGTGTGCGAAGCAATGTGGCTTCACAAGCTTCTGACAGATTTACTTGACCATAAGATGGATCCTATCATGATAACCAAGAGCCGTGAGTAAACCTCCTTGAGAACCCAGTGTTCCCTGATGAGATGAAATATCCTTATATCGGAGATATGATGCAGAGGAAAATCGTACACATGCAATACCTTCCTACACATGAGCAAATTGCAGATATCTTCACCAAATTAACTTCGTGAAGAATGGGTCCCTAGTTGATAGGGAGTGTCGATAACTCCAGCCAAGACAAAATTCAAAATACATCCGTGTGAGACTTGGCATGATAAAGAATGCCTCCCTAGCTGAGAGGGAGTGTTGATGAATGCAACTATGTGAGACATTCTCCAGCTTACAAACCTGTGAGATGTGGAT
The DNA here is from genome assembly GCA_009831015.1 of Picea engelmannii. Classification (NCBI taxonomy): domain Eukaryota; kingdom Viridiplantae; phylum Streptophyta; class Pinopsida; order Pinales; family Pinaceae; genus Picea; species Picea engelmannii. The sequence continues at coordinate 733,825 of ML784297.1, read as the reverse complement.
CATTGCAGCTATGTGAGTCTTTCTCTCAGCTTACAAACCTGAGAGAAAGCCCCTAAGAAGGGTACATGGTTCCTGCCTGAGACAGAGCTAGGAATGTAGAGATGACCTCCTGCATTCAGAGAGTGGAGAAGAACTCCAGATGATTATCAAGTGGGAAAGGCGATCTGTTTAGTTAGACATGCCTGTGGCTGAGCACAAGGTGAACGTGTGAAATCCCAACGTGCTGGGTGCATCGTATTCGTCATGTGAACAGAAATGAAGATGATGTATTAGCCTGTTAAAGTTTCTTGCTTAATCTGTTATTATTAATCTTGATTATAACAACAACATAATAAGGATCTTACTGAAAGAAACACAATCACAGAGTATATAAGCATTTATCGTGGGAAACCCTCAAGGGGAAGAAAACCCACCAAAACTTCTTTAATATAGATTCAATAACCAGGTACAGTGTCTCTCACAAGAGAGATCTCACCAAACAGAAGATCCACCAGAAACCCTAACCAGAACATAGTAGCGCACCACTTAGACCAAGATAGTCCTTCACCAAGATGACCTTCATCTTTACTGAGATACTCTTCCTTGTAGCTGCGTCACTTCTCCTTGAAGCTGCGTCACTCTCAGACTTGCGCACTTGATAGAGAGAGCTTGATGAGTGTGTGTACAAATGAGGTGCTAGGCCTCTTATAAATACAAGTTGTGCCCCCCCAATAATTAGGTTAGGACCGACCTGTCCACTTTACCTTTCTAATTTACATTTGTCTTGTCTAGGCACAATAGGGCCGACTTGTCAATATATATATTTTATCTTTTGCTTTATCCAGAAAAGGGGATAAGAATATTCTTTGCAGTTACACAATATTTTAACACTCCCTCTTAACAAGAAGAATATTCTTTATCTTTTGACAGGTCATTGGATGTCATCATCAACTGAACAATATCATCTGGGCAATATCATCAACTGGATAATCATCATCAATTGGACAGTAGCATCAATTGGATAACATTATCAACTAGATAACATCATCAACTGGATAACATTATCAATTGGGTAACAACAGGCATCAATATAATCCACTTGGTCATTTGGCATCACGATCACTGACTGATTCTTTCATGAATACATATTAAAGAAGTTTTGTTCTCTTTATCTTCGCGCAAAAGATACTCTTTCTTTCTTTCATCTTCACACAGAAGATACTCTTTCTTATCTTCACACAGAAGATATCTTATATTCACACAAAAGATATCTTATCTTCACACATAAGATATTCTATGAGTTTTGCCATTCCTTTTATGTTCTCCCTTCTCTTGTAGTCATCTATCTCACCCATCCACTGGGGAGGACTCCTACCATAGCTTCACTCCTAGTCATCCCACATGAACTAGAGAAGCTAAGATGCTAGCCTGGGCAAGACTAGACTCCCTTTCCATGATCCACGCAGGATCACGACACAAACCTCAAGAGCCAACTAACCATTCCACATGGTCAAGGTTTGTGTTCCAGGCTACTCAATCCTTGGCTAGAGGAGAGTATCTGCCCGCTGCCCCTTGGAGAAACATCCACACTCCTTTCTACGAGGGTGGTCACACCCCTCTCTACGAGGGTATTCTAGCATGTCCATAGAGTATCCAAAACTCAACACTTGGACAGAGGCCAACTTTGGCAAATTTCTCATTCCCCTTCTCTACGAAGGTCTGTTCCTTCTCTATGAAGGTTTCTTCTCTTTCTCCTTCTCTACGAAGGTTTCTTCTCTTTCTCCTTCTCTACGAAGGTCTACCTGTGGGATTGCTCATTCCTTCTCTTGTGGTCCAAAATCTTTCCATGGTATAATACCATGCTACCCATCTGCTTGGGCACCATCCATCTATTGGATAACTTTCATCTTGATCTATCTGGGCACCATCCATTTGCTTTCCTAACTGCACCAAATCACGATCCTCCATTTCGAACTCGGAGACATAGCTCCCTCTTGCACCAAACTAAGAGCTTATAATCATCATCCTTGAAGTTTTCTTCTGTAATATCCTGGGTGCCTTCTTAAGTTCAAACATTTTTTTCTTTCTGACTTCATATTGGATCAACTTGCTCCCTCTGCATATATAAGAACGGTACTGGAGCAACCTGCAGTTACCTGCATCTCATCAACTATATCTGAGTATCCATCTTTCTCTTCATCTTGAACATTTCTGTTCTGCGTCTTTAGGAGCCTCCTGTTTCTATATGAATACATGATACTGTCTGGTTCATACTGACTATCACCATATCATAAGTCCTTCTCATGCTGTCTAACTTCTGCAAGTCAAGGCATAAGTTCTTTCTTCCGAGACCTGTAAACTTACTTACAACATGCTTTCTGAGATATGTCACTTAGCCAATTAGTCAGTGACAATAAGCAGTAATCAAATAAAACTATATCATGAATTCTATCAGAGTAGTACACATCTTTTCTTAAGCAAAACTTGTTCAACCATGTACACATCTGAAACCCTAATCATGAATAAGACTTTTGAACTCTTTTTCACTCTAGCTATGAAATTGCCAAATTTTTCCTTACTATCATAGCTAAACACATACCTTTGTCACTCTCATGAGTGATCATACTTGAAATAAATATTTTATCTCTTTCTGTATCCCTCTTCTTTGATACTTCCTTCATAGATTTGCATAGATACTGAAATGAAACGAGGTTGATTAATATTCTCACAAAAATTTAACTTGTAATGATAAAGTATTAGAGTAAATAAGATACTAAAAATAAACATGAATACTTATCTTTTGTTTTTGTGTGGGGAGTCTCCACGGACTTCACCATTTGCTATCTTTCTTCAGATCAACTATCTTCAACTTAAAGTACATGATCCTCAATTTCTACTAAAGCTTTCTTTGAGGGAGGAGATTCCTCTTCCTCTGCCACATGTGCTTGATGCTTCCTTTTCCCTTTTCTTATGCTTGGTCTTTTGCTCTTCTTCCTTTGGTTCTGGTACACCTACTGTAACATGTTCTAGGAGATCATTCTCGTCTAGAATCATCTGCAACCTATGCTTCCAAGATCTGAAGTTTCCAGATCCTTCCAGCCGGTCTTCTACCCTCATACCGGTAGCCATTCTTTCTTGCAGTAGAAACCCTAGCCCTTCGGGCTATAGAAATAATAAAAATTCAAATTTCTTGGATTTGAAAACTAAACTCAACAAAAGATGCATTGGACCGAGGTGAGTATGTTGGTATAGTCAGTTTCTGAAAATTCCAAATTTTACCCCTTGAAACTGAGCTTGCGGAAATCTCGACTGGTACTTCTGGTACTGGTTCTGGTTTCTTGGTTTTTTGGTACTTCTGGTATTGGTGAAAACTAGGGTTTCTTTCTGGGAGTTCTATCCACTGGAAAGGTGCGCTGAAGGTGCCACTGAGTTCCTTAGGCTAGGGCACACTTTTCTAGATGATCTTTGGGTTGAAATTCCTCTTTAATAAAAAGCCCTAATTTTCTTGTACGAGAACAATGATGTTTTTCTTTTTTTTGTGAAAGATGGTCTCTTTAGCTTAGCTCTGATACCATGTTAAAGTTTCTTGCTTAATCTGTTATTATTAATCTTGATTATAACAACAACATAATAAGGATCTTACTGAAAGAAACACAATCATAGAGTACACAAGCATTTATCCTGGGAAACCCTCAAGGCGAAGAAAACCCAACAAAACTTCTTTAATATAGATTCAATAACCAAGTACAGTGTCTCTCACAAGAGAGATCTCACCAAACAGAAGATCCACCAGAAACCCTAACCAGAACAGAGTAGTGCACCACTTAGACCAAGATAGTCCTTCATCAAGATGGCCTTCATCTTTACTGAGATACTCTTCCTTGTAGCTGCGTCACTCTCAGACTTGCGCACTTGATAGAGAGAGAGCTTGATGAGTGTGTGTACAAATGAGGTGCTAGGCCTATTATAAATACAAGTTGTGCCCCCCCCAATAATTAGGTCAGGGCTGACCTGTCCATTTTACCTTTCTAATTTACATTTGTCTTGTCTAGGCACAATAAGGGCGACTTGTCAATATATATATTTTATCTTTTTCTTTATCCACAAAAGGGGATAAGAATATTCTTTGCAGTTACACATTATTTTTACATAGCCTCCTCTGAGCAAGAGAGTTGACGAGAAGACTCCAGATGATTTTCCTGTGTGAGGCAGCGAGAATGAAGATCTGTAGAGTGGACGTGCTTGTGGACGAGCACAGGTGAACGTGTGAAGATCTGGTTCTTCTGTGTAATGTAGTGAACCAGAGATATGACATCCCTATTGATGTGCCCCTAGTGGATGAACACTAGTGGATGTATCAGATCCTTTGCTATATATTGTTCAAGAGTCGGACCTGCCTGTAACCCTAATTGTTATGTAAAGGGTACAGGTCGGCCCCACCTTAATGTGATTAATAATAAATGTAAAAGATAATTAATTTGGTTAATATTAATTATAATAATAATAATAATAATAATTATAATGTGACTTAGAGAGGTCGGCCTTGTTGAGCCAATAGACACTTCAGTTGACAGGTTTAGGTTAGTATAAGTAAAAGTAAAATCCCCATTGTGGAAACATATCTTTCATGTGATTTCGGAAATTTCAGCAAGTACATCTGCTTGGGAAAATGTGCATACCTCTCTTGGGCGCTAGTCTTCTAGGGTTTGAGCACCCTCTTGTGTGCTAGGTCTTTCTTGGTGGTGAAGGTCTTTCTCTTGAAGAATATAGCAAAGGATTTGGTTGGGTTTTCTTCCCTTGTTGAGAAGGGTTTCCTAGGATACTTCTTGTGTTCTTGTGCATGGTGTTTCTTCTTGTGATCTTGGTTGCTGCAACATTATTGTCTATGGTTAAGTTAAATGATAAAATGGAATGAACTTCATGTTTAACCTAGCTTATTGAAAATTCAACATGCGCCACTGTCCAAGTACCATGCACTGTTGGGAGTAGTGCTGGTGGAAAGGCAAGACACGAGTGAAAAATCACGCTCGAACTTTGATGCAACTTCGCTTAGTTGTGTCTCTATTGCTGTTGTAACTGTTTGCGGCTTCCCCTTGCCTTTCTTTCTCTGTGGACATTGAGAAGCAAAGTGGCCATTCTTATAGAAAATGTAACATTTGATCTTGCTCATGTCTCTCTTCTGTCTAGACTGCTGCCCCTCTCCTTGAGTGTCACCCTTCTTGACAAAAACTTTCCCTTTTCCTTTCTTGGTTTTGCTGACAAGGGCTAAGTTTTTCGTCTCCTCCACCTCGTCCCTGCTTGCCGGATATGGACTCTCTACGAGTCTCCTCCTGAATGGAGTCATCCCAAAGTCTCTCCCACTTGGGAAGATGCTCCCGGGCACAGATGCCCATGATGAATGGTTTCCATGTGTTGGTGAACCCATTCAAAGCAACATTTACTAGCTCTGCATCCAATACAGACTCTCCAATAGTTGCAAGCTAGTCACGGATCTGAGTGATCCTCATAAGGTAGTTGGTCACATTGTCGGAGTGGGTCATTCTGCATTCGCTGAGCTTAGCTTTGAGAATCATCTTCCGACTCATGTTATCACTTTGGAAAAGTGATACTAGGGCATAAAACATCTCCTTGGCACTAGCCTTCCCTGACACATGTGGGATCAGATGATCCTTGACAGCTTCAAGGATCACCCTTTGTGGCTTTATGTCTTTCTTCTCAAACGCTGCCTGTACAACCAGATCTACTACTGGCTGCACTTCTTGTGCGCCTGGCACTGCAGTCTGTGCTGGTGCTGGAGCAGGAATACCGCTGGTCACGACATCCCACAAGTCTTACTCCTTCAGGAGCAGTATCAGTCTTGCCTTCCAAGGCAAAAAATTTGAAACCCCATCAAGTCGATCCTCAACTTTCACACTAGTGATTGACATGGCTGTCTTGAGCTTTGTCTTCAAGCTCGCTGAAATAATCTGCACTGTATAAACTGGATCTGCTTTTTTCTCAGAGCAAGAGCTCTGATACCATGTTATTTTCTTAAAAACCAACAAACTAAGCAAATATATTAGATCTAGATTACTTTACTGGAATTATTAACTCTTACTTGCAGCGAAAACTAGAAAAACAATCACACACAGTGCACAATTATTTTCTTCTCTTCTAATCAGTTCATTGTTCAAATATCATCAGAACTTATAAGAGCTTCCATATTGGGAAAATGGCTTTTAGAAAATTACAAACGAAACAACAAATCTGAAAACCCAAAATTATCTCAATCTGCTGCCCACTGAGATTATTGTACGACCTGCTGCTGCAGAGACTATACAGCCTGTACAGCTTGCACGTGCAAACTGATCTGCATGGTCTGCTGTGGCGGGGCGGCTGTACAGACCACACGTGCGGCTGTTTTGAGCTGTACGACCCACACGTGCGACTCCCTCAACTGTATGGCTTGCTGCTGGTAATATTGGTCTTCTTTGCTGAATCCTCTTGCTGAAATATCCTTGCCAATGGCTGAAAATCAGATCTCTGATTTTCCTCACCTACTCACGTGACTTGTGAATAAATGCTCTGTGTGATCTTTGTCCTTTTCCCTCTCTATCTTTTATAACTTTGACTTGAGCCAAATCCCTAATCTCAATGGTCAAGATCTAACCGTGAGATCAATGGCTCTCTTTTAATTAAAATCATTAAGTGACCCAACTTATTCACTTTATTAATTAAAAGTTACTTTAATAAAAGATGTTCACTTTATTAATTAATTAATAAAGTGAACTCTAGAAAAAGCATGGGATACATTAAATGACGATTTCCACAAGTAGACATCCTTGCGGAAATACATGTCTGAGCTATCGTCACTAACATGAATGAGTCTAAAGAACATGACATGCCTTTTAAAGTTCAATAGCAATAATGTTCCACCTCATTACTTGTTTCCCATGAGCATCTAAGGACCCTATGAATTGCTTTTTTTTAGAAATGCCCATTGCAACCACCAGTTGAACCATCTTGTTTCAGTCAGGGAGACACACAGACCGTGAGACACTGCTTTGCAGGTATATCACAGAGGACAACAAAAATAACACCTTCAATAGTGTGTTGTCTTTTCAAATGCAACAACACTAGCTGAAACACTAAACAAGGGGTCAATCATCCTAGGGTGTGGCGGAGCGCCGCCCCCCCTTGAACCCGCTCCAGAATTTCGCTTCGAAGGGGAGCGTTCAGGGAGCGTGCTCCTGAGTGTGCTCCCTGAATGCTCCCCTTTGGGAGTGTTTTTAGGGAGCACGGTCCCTCACTGAAAACTGTGCTCCCTAGTTTTTAAGGGAGCATCCAGGGAGTGAACGCTCCTTGAGGAGGGAGCGTGCGAGCGTCCAAGGAGCGAACACTCCCTCCTGAGGGAGCGTTCGCTCCTTGGACGCTCCTTGACAAGGGAGCGTGCGCTCCCTCCTCAGGGAGTGTTCGGTCCTTGGACACTCCTTGAGCGCTCCCAAGGAAAAAAACGCTCCCCGAAAACACTCCAGTAGCCTGCGCGCGTGAGGAGGTAAAATGGGTGTTTTTTTTTTTGTTTTTTTGGGAGAAAGGAAATAAGGGAAAGGTAGCCTAGGGTTAGGTAAGAGGTTAAAACACTCATTCACTCCCTTTTCTCTCATTCTATTTCTCATTTCATTCATTTCACTCATCTTTGTTAAGAGGGTTTTGACTCTTGAGAGGGTTCTTTCTAGTTCTTGAGGAGATTGAAGAGCTTGGAAGGAATATTGAAGGCTCCCATAGGGAGATTGGAGAGCTTGGAAGAGAGATTGAACTTTGAAGGCTACCATTTGTGAGAGCTTGGAAGGGAGATTGAAGGCTACCATAGTCATATTCAACCACCATTGGAGAGCTAAAGAGGTAGGCACTTAAGCCCATTTTTCTTTCTTGTTTTTTTTTTTAAATGCATGTGTTGTAAACTAGTATACTATGCTATGTTGAATATTTGAATAATTTCGTCTCCTACTCTTTCCCATTTCTCCTCCATCATTCTATTGCAGGTAGCAACTTATTATCATGGGCCAAGGTTCAACATTCATGATGTTGATGTCAATGTGGTATGCCATTTTGGTTCCATTTTTTATTATAATGATGGTGGTGGGAAATTCATGTCGAAATACCCATGATAGTGATGAAGAAATAGAAGTGGACAACACATACC
>ML784297.1:673988-720233 GCA_009831015.1 Picea engelmannii | reverse complement strand
TTTAGTTTGGTTTATTTTATTTTTCATTTTTTAAGTGAATTTGGTGGGTCCACATGCATCCTTATGGAACTGTATAGGACCAGCTGGTTCAGACTGGAAATAATGTTTTAGTACAGAATTGGTCATTTTTGGTTTGATGGGTCAGTTCTGCCCGGAAACCTCTCGGAACTGGTTTGACTAGTTAGTTAAGCCGGTTTTGGTTCAGTTTTAATAATGCCAATGAGTACCCAACGCATTATAGGGTAGGCCATGGCCGAATTACAAATGAGTGGGTTTATAAATACCCAACTCAATATAGGGTCAATGGTGGCTGAAATACAAATGAGAGTGGGTTTATAAATACCCAACTCAATATTGTTAATTTTAGAGCAGCTATTAAGTTTCTTTTCAATTTACTAGATAACAATAGCATAGGTAGGATCACTGAGAGAAACACAATCACAAGATACACAACATTCATCCTGGGAAACCCTCATGGGGGAGAAAACCCAACAAAAACTTCCTTAATATAGATTGCCAATACAATGCCAAGATAAAAGACCAAACACTAGAGAATAACCAAGACTGAGCAATGCGCCTCTCTCTTCCTTCTTTTCCCAACTGCAACTTGTTGATATTATGGTCGCTGCGGGAGGTATTTACCTTCATGTATAAACCTGACGAGAATAGAATACTCCAGGAAGCAAGAAGAAATCTTAATGAGTTGGCTAATAACCCTAGAAGACATGTCGGCTCAAGAAGATAACTTGTATTAGGTTATTAGCCTCCAAGAGAAGAAGTCGGCCAGAAGAAATAATATATACTGAACAGACAGATACCTAGAATGAGAAGTCGGCCCAGGCAGTTAGCCAGAATTACTATAAATACAGAAGGCCAGTCTTCATTTTGGCAGGCAGTCTCAGAATTGCAGAGCAACACTTGTGTGCACTGTAGTGCCCAGTTTTGTGCGCAGGTTTGGAAGAGAGCTGCCATTACAGTTGCTGCAGCTAGCAGATCACGTTTGGCTTGGACTATCTCTTGGTTTGGGTTTGGACTATCTGATCAGCTCTTGTTGGTGCGCTATCCTTGGGGAAAGGAGCGCTACCCTTTGTTTGGCTATCTAGCCTAGGGTTTTCTTTTGGAGTGATTCTCTTTCAAGGTTAAGGTGCTCGGAGGGTGGCTTCGGCCTATGGTTGGGTGACAATAGCGATATTGTCAATGGTAAAATGAGCACATCCATTATATTCTAATAGGTTATGGGCCCACACCTCTTTCATTCAGTCTAACCGCTGGAAGGAAACATAGCCGTAAGGATATTAAGCTCGTTGAAGAACTCCCGCTAGGGTTTCTAGCAGTAGTCACCATAGCACTGTCGCTAGGGTTACTAGCAGGTGTAGTTGCAGAAAACCTAATCCTCTCGTTGAGGCACCTTAAGTGAAGGGATTGACCTAATTTTTGAATAGATCAGTGCACCCTAGCCTAGCGCATCTCCTGGTACTCTTAGCAAGCCAAGCCGTCAAGTTTGAGTTTTTGGTCAAATCTAGGGTTGACCAAATCAAAGAAGGAAAAGAGTTTGAAGAAGGAAAAGAGAAGGAACCGTAGAACATTGCAGTTATGGAGAAGTTCAAAGACGGTGACATCAATGCCATGAGTATCATAGTGGACTCTATGAAAGACCACTTGATACCCTACATCTCCCATCTTGACTCATCGAAGAAGATGTACAATGCCCTAACAAACCTCTTCTCAGTCAGAAACATTGGACAAGTAATGAGTTTGAAGAATGAGCTCTGTGACATGAAGATGAATGATGACGACAACATAACATCATACTTTGTGAGGATCTCTCAGTTAAGAGATCAACTACAAGCTATTGAAGAGATCATTTTAGAGAAGGAATTGGTAAACATAGTACTCAATGGTCTTCCCAAGACATGGGATGCATTTGCCGCAAGCATGAACACAAGGAAGGAGTATCCTACATTTGAAGAACTTTGGACTTGCTGTGCTCAAGAAGAATCCAGGATTAGTGCAAAAGAGAAACCCCAAAAGAAGTACGATGATCAAGCATTCACAACAAGATTCAAGAATTTCAGGAACAAAAGGAAGATTGGTTCAAGGAGGAAGCCAAATCAAGAGAAAGAGATTTCAGAAATACAATGCTTCAATGATCGAAAGTATGGTCACTACAAGAATCATTGTCTCGAGCTAAAGAAAAGGAAGGAGAAACACGAAGCATCAGTTGCCGAAGAAAAAGAACCTACAAAGAAGACTAAGCAGGATGAAAGAGACTTCTTCTTCTGAAGGTAACAATACTTTTCTTAGTTCTTGTACATATCTTGTTTGCATCGTCTCTATACATATCTCGTATATCTATCTCTTGGAAGATAATGTGTTCCAAGAAGAGCTATACCTATGGAAGAACAACAAGATAAGGATTGCTATCATTATACAAGTTAGATAATACTCATGAAAGGATGAAATACATCAAACAAATCATGTGTAAGCTATTACAAGATAAGCGAAATCAAAATCAATCATGAAGAGACTTAGAAGAAGCAAAGACAGAAAGAAGTCAACAATCAAGAGGAAATTGGAGAAAGACTTATGATGTTTTGCAGAAGACAATAAGACGAAAGTGCGGACTCTGTTAGATGGAGGGAGCAGATTATATATTGTAGAAGACAATAAGGATGCAGACGGAAGTGTGGACTCTGTTAGACGAAGGGAGCCGATTATATGCACTCATACATGAAGCAAGGATTAGGAGGGAGCTAATCCTACGATCCATTGAAGATGATGAAGTATATATCTATGGTAGCAGCCATGAAAGACAGTACGTGTTCAGTTCAACCTCAGAAGAAGTCTTCTTCGAAGAGAAGCCTTAAAGAATCCCTGGTTGTCCATTCACATCCATGATTCTATAATGAAAGGAAGAAGTGAAATCTTTAGGGCATGGAAACTATAAGAAACTCCATGGACCCAAGAGCTAAAGAAAAACATCAGGAAGACCATGAAGATTCCAAGAAAGAAAGAGAAGCCAGAACAACCAGTCACTGTATTAAGAATCACAAGAATACCAACCTGATATGAACTCAATCAAGCAGAGGAACTGAAAGTTGTGATGAAGAACAGTGTATATATGCAAGCATTGCAAGATCCAAAACTAGAGGTTCTCCCAGATGGAGGGAGAAGACTATGATGATTACTTGTTCCAATAAACCAAACATACCTCTACACGAGTCTTTATATCATCCGCAATATCCATGGGTTGGAATTCTACATCAGATGAATGCAAAGACTGTTCTCCAGAGCAATTGAACAAAGAGCGTATGAAGAACAACCTCAAGACTTTGAAGCATACCAGAAAGAGATCCTTGTATGCAGATGGAAGAAGATAACTTGATGGAGAACCTCCAGTGCACAACAGAAGCGTGGTGAAGATTTTCTATAACAGAGATATTGTATCAAGATGATTATCAGAAGATCAGATCTCATGATGACAGAAGAAGTGCCACATGGATATGTTCCAGTTTTCCAACAATGATATACTTTATTGATCAGAGCTACATGAACCCTTCAGAGAAAACCAGTGTTCTAGACCGAAGTACATTTGAAATCAAGCATTACATTATCCGTGATGAAGTCCAGAAAGGAGAAAGTGGTTCTCCAATACATATCTACACAGATGAGCAGATAAGCAAACATTTTGGTAAAGCTTTTGTCCAAGATGAAAGAGTTTGCGTACTCAAGCTGGAGCTCGTGGAGACGAATTCCTTATTGAAAAAGGAAGATATGACTCCCAGGTTGGGAGGGAGCACTGATGTATTATTGATTAATGGATAACCATTTTTCAGTTCGAAAAATGGTCCAGGATGAGCATATACTTTCCAGTTCGGAAAGTGGATTGAGATTTCTGATGGACATACATTTTCTAGTTCGGAAAATGGTCCAGATTGCTGATGTACCATAGACAATGACTTCCCATTGTGGTTAACATGGGCAGTGGTCTAGGGCAGGCTCTCTTCTTGAGGGTTACTCAAGAAGACTGGCCCGCCTCGCCGAACAACGATTTCTCATTGTGGTTAACATGAGGAATGGTCTGTTTTGGAGGTTGGTGCAGGACAATCATTTCCTCGTGTGGTTAACATGGGAAATGGTCCGGACAGTCGTTCCTTAGGGCGGATTCATTCTCTCTAGGCTGCACTTTGTTTAGTGTCGGAAGAATGGCCCAGGGTGGGGAATGGTCCAGGTTCAACAACCAGGGACAAACATTCCTTAGGGCAGACTTATTCTCTCCAGGTTACACTTTGTTTAGTGTCGGAGGAATGGCCTAAGGTGGGGAATGGTCTAGGATCAAAAAATCAGGACAATTATTCTTCCTTGCTTGAGAAGAATAGTCCAGATAGCTCATCATTGATGTCTTACCTTTTTGAGGGCAGATACTCTTCCGAGATCTCATAGATGTGAGTGGAAGAATGGCCTAGATGATTCATTTTTTGTCATAACATTGTTTCTGTGCAGGTTGATATCAGATGATTGTTATGAAGACTGTATGTCTCTAGACAGTATACTACTGTGGTGGATGTGTTCCACTGTTTGATCAAGTACCTATGTGCTATTTGGTGTGGCAATATACCATTGGATTGTAGTTGTATACTACTATGGATAGACACAGTTGTGTTCTATTGAATGATATTGTTCCAATTGACTTGAAGACTATCAACAGTGTTGAAAATGATTATCAGCTAAATGGATGATCAATGAACAGAGTTTTCCCAGACAGAAAATGGTTCTTGTGTCACTCTGTGGAGTGAGCATTATGTCTGATTACTCAAATAGAGTATGGTTCCCAGAGATGATGCAACTGATGACATTGATGGTGATGATGGTGCTCATGATCTAGTCATGAGATAGTCTATACAACTATGTTGATGCTACCGGGTGAATGGTATGTTTGTACTCAAGACCATTACCTGTAATACCTCCTTAGCGAGGAGGGAGTGTTGATATTATGGTTGTTGCGGGAGGTATTTACCTCCACGTGTAAACCTGACGAGAATAGAATACTCCGAGAAGCAAGAAGAAACCCTAATGAGTTGGCTAGTAACCCTAGAAGACATGTCGGCTCAAGAAGATAACTTGTATTAGGTTATTAGCCTCCAAGAGAAGAAGTCGGCAAGAAGAAATAATATATACTGAACAGACAGATACCTAGAATGAGAAGTTGGCCCAGGCAGTTAGCCAGAATTACTATAAATACAGGAGGCCAGTCTTCATTCTGGTAGGCAGTCTCAGAATTGCAGAGCAACACTTGTGCGCACTGCAGTGCCCAGTTTTGTGCGCAGGTTTGGAGGAGAGCTTCCATTGCAGCTGCTGCAGCTAGCAGATCACGTTGGCTTGGACTATCTCTTGGTTAGGGTTTGGACTATCTGGACATCTCTTGTTGGTGCGCTATCCTTGGGGAAAGGAGCGCTACCCTTTGTTTGGCTATCTAGCCTAGGGTTTGCTTTCAGAGTGATTCTCTGTCAAGGTTAAGGTGCTTGGAGGGTGGCTTCGGCCTATGGTTGGGTGACAATAGCGATATTGTCAATGATAAAATGAGCACATCCATTATATTCTAACACAACTATCTCCAAACTTGCGCACTTGTTGAGTGACTTGAGTGAGTGAGCTAATGAGGCGCTAGCCTCTCTTATTTATACTGGCTGACAAGCGATAGGGAGGTGTCTCTTCATCAAGTAGGGCCAACTTCTTCTCTTAGTGGCTAAAACTACTTTAATTAGGCCTAGGGGCCGACTTCTTAATTAGCAACATATAATTAGGGTTTGACCAATCCACAAAAGGGGATTTGGTCATTTACAAAGCCCGACATGATCAATCCACAAAAGGGGATTGATCTAATTAATAATAACTCAATAATAGGTAGAATACTCTTTGCAGTTACAATATTTCAACACTCCCCCTTAACAAGAAGGGTATTCTACAATACAACATCATTGGAGAGAGAGGGCAACAACATCATCAACATCTTGAACACTGACTGACATATCTATAAATCATCAAAAGTTTTTCTCATAATCATTATCGTCATCCACAACATGGAGCTGGAATGACATCATCATCATCTGCTTCAACATCAATTAGTATAACACTAATATATCATCATCATCAATAACAACACGAGAGTGATACAACATCAACAACAACATCATCATCATCACAACACAAAGGATGGAGCAACAACATCATCACAACACGAAGGCTGGAGCAACAACATCATCACAACATGAAGGTTGGAGCACCAATATCATCATCATCATGGGGCAACAGAATGAAGTGGGTGTAACAACATTTTGTGGTACTCTGACATTCCCTAAGGAGTTGCTCAGGAATCATAAGATTCCCTAGGATATAAAATCCTAACGGAGCTACCATGTGGTACTTTGACAGACCGTCCTTATTGGACCTTCGGGATCTGCCCAAGAATCATAAGATTCCCTAGTATTACAAAAATCCTAACGGAGCTACCGCTACTGAACACAACTAGCATATACATGCATATGTACTCTAACAGACCGTCCTTACCGGACCTTTGGGATCTGTCCAGGGACGATCAGTCCCCTAGGATATAAAATCCTAATTGAGCTAACCGTTGTTTGTTAGGATACTATAGTATCATCAACATCACTCCCCCTTTCGAGGGAGGTCCTTTTGGACTATACCAAGCTTGTCTCGAAAGTGCTCAAACTTTACATGAGACAGAGGCTTGGTTAACACATCTGCAACCTGCTCATATGTGCCAACATATTGGATCTTTATGGCTCCTCTCTGCACCATATCACGAATGTAGTGATACCGGATTTCTATGTGCTTTGACTTGTCATGGAACACAGGGTTCTCTGTCATCTTTATGCAGCTCTAGTTATCACATAGAATCATGGTTGCTTCCATCTCCAGATCAAATAGACCTCCCAACAATTTCTGAAGCCATATGGCTTCACAACTGGTGGAACATGCAACAATGTATTCCGCTTTTGGTGTGCTGAGAGAAATACTAGATTGCTTCCTACTCTGCCATGAAGTCATAGCTGACCCCAAATTGAAACATCCTGAAGTGCTCTTTTTGTCAGAAACACTTCCAGCCCAATCTGAATCGGTATAACCAATCAGTCTGAAGTCATGATCTCCATTATAACAGAGACCAAAGTCCAACGTACCCTTAAGGTATCTCATCACATGTTTTGCAGCAACAAGGTGAACGCGTCTGGGCTCTACCAGATACTGACTCAAGGTGTTCACAACAAAACATATATCCGGCCTAGTGTTCGTCAGATACATCAACGATCCAATGATTTGTCTGTACAACGTAGTAGCAACCAATTCTGACGAAGTATCAATCAGGAGCTTCAACTTTGTTTCCATGGGTGTGTTCATGGATTTACACTGCATATCAAACCTCTTCAATATTTCTACTGCATACTTACCTTGGTTAAGGAAGATCTTCTCTGGGCTCTGCCAAACCTCAAGACCTAAGAAATATGCATTAGGCCTAGGTCTTTCATCTCAAATTCTGGAGCGAGCTTCTTCTTACAATCAATGATGAGCTTTTCTTCTCCAATTAAGAATAAGTCATCCACATATAACAACAATATAATAGGCTCATCATTCATAACCTTGAAGTAAAGGTTAGAATCAACTTTACTCTTGCTAAAGCCCAAGCTCGTCAGGAAACTGTCAATTCTTCCATACCAAGCTCTAGGAGCTTGCTTCAATCCGTACAAAGTCTTCTTCAACTTGCAGACACGTGTCTTTCTGTCTCTAACTTCAAACCCTTGAGGTTGTTCTATATACACTTCTTCTTCAATGACACCATTTAAGAAGGTTGTTTTCACATCCATTTGGTGTAACTTCCACTTCATCTTAGTTACAAGAGCTATGATGGTTCTGATAGAAGTGTATCTGGCTACAGGAGCAAACGTCTCTTCATAATTAATGCCTTCCTTTTGAGAAAATCCGCGAGCTACAAACCTTGCTTTATATTTCTCAATACTTCCATCAACAACATGTTTTATCTTGTATAACCATTTTGAAGATACCACATCTTTGCTCTTCAGTATGGGAACTATTTCCCATATATCATTCTTTATAATTGATTGATATTCTTTTGTCATGGCATCTGCCCATTCTTTCTTCTGAATGGCTTCTTCAAAGCAAGTAGGCTCCTTCTCTATGAGATCACACATCAAAGCCATATGACTGGAGAATGGCTTAGGTTTTCTGACTTGTCTCATGGTTCCTTTGGGGGCACCATACTTCTCTCCATCTTGAATAAGATCCCTCACCCAAGATGGCTTTCTCTTGTGAGATATCGTCATCTGGGGAGGTTCTTGAGATTCTATCATATCATGATCTTCTTGAATCTGATCATCGGGGGAGACTGTGACTTCCCTCACTAGTTTCGTAACTCTAGGAGCTACAGGCTCTTCTTCATATACTTCTTCAAGCTGGCATCTCCTTGATTTCTTGAGTGTTGCATCTTCATCAAAGGTTACACCTTTGCTGATCTCAATGTGATGGTAACATGGTATATAGATTCTGAAGGCCTTTGAGACTTCACAGTATCCAACAAATATTCCCTTCTTTCCTGAAGGGTCCAGCTTGGTTCTCTTCTCTTTCGAAATGTGTACAAATATTGGACAACCAAATATCTTAAGATGGCTTATGTCTGGCTTATTTCCGAAGAACATTTATTCGGGGGTTTTGAACCCAAGTGCACTATGGGATAATCTGTTTTGTACATACACTATTGTTCTTGCTGCTTCTGCCCATAAGTGCATTGGAAGATCTTGATTATGGATCATAGTCTTCATTGCTTCCATTATAGTTCTTTTCTTTCTTTCTGCTACACCATTTTGTTGAGGATTGTAGGGAGTGGTGAGCTTCCTCTTAATCTCGACATCTCTGCAAAAGCTTAGAAACTCTTTTGAGGTGTATTCTCCTCCACTATCTGACCTGAGTATCTTGATTTTTCTTTCAGAGAGATTCTCTATCAAGGCTTTGAATTCCTTGAATTTCCCAAACACTTCATGTTTTGATTTCAAGAAGTAAACGCAAGTCTTGCGAGAGTAGTCATCAATAAATGACACATAGTATACATACCCACTAAGAGAGGTGGATGGCATTGGGCCACATACATCTGAGTGGATGAGCTCCAAGACTCGTTCTGCTTCACTGTTGCTCTTCGGGAAAGGATTCTTGATGTTCTTTCCTTGTGCACATCCCTTGCACACACCTTCATGGTCAACCTTGAAATCTGGTAGACCTGTAACTGCTTTGCTCAGATATGGTAAGGTCTTGAAGTTGATGTGAGCTAGTCTTCTATGCCAAAGTTCACATGGACTCTCGATGGAGTGAGTCAAGGTTGCATCTGAGTGACCTTTTAATTTATACATGCCACCTTCTTCTGTTCCACAAACAATTGCATCTTCTACGGTTTTTCCTTTAGGCCACATGAGGACTTCACCATCTATGAATGCAACCCTGAAGCCTTTCTTATCTAAAGTTGAGATAGAAAGCAAATTCTTCGTCAATCTTGATACATATAGTACATTCCTCATCTTCATTGGGGTCCCTGAATCAAGTTTGCAATTGGACTCTCCCACTCCTTTGATAGGGTATTGGTAATCATTTCCAAGTGTAACTTCTGGGGAAAGTTCTTTTCTGTAAGGCTAGAGAGAATGTCTCTCTGACCTGTCATGTGCTTGGAAGCACCACAATCTATGAGCCAAGTATCCTCACCAGGTGACACTGATCCTGAGAGGGCAGAGATTAAGACAGTCTTTAATCTTTTCTTTAATCATCTTTGTGGGGGACTCTTCATCTTCAACTGTATGGACATGGTGCCTTTTGTTTCTCTTCATGTATTCTTCTCTTCTAGCTGGACAATTTTTAGCAATATGTCCCATCTTGTCACAATGGTAACATTGATAAGATGAAAAATCTTTTTCTCTTCTTTGACCTTTTTGAAACTTCTAGAATCTGCTTGGAGGGTGAGATTCTTTATGGATAAATTTATTTGGGGAGTGAGACTCCTTATGTGGGTGGGTCTCCTTCTTGAAGTGAGACCTTGTCTTTCCTCCTTTAGTATGAGTAGCTAGAGCTTGATCTTTATCCCTTAATATTACTGCTACTCGGTTAGCTACTCTTGCTTCTTCTTGAACACATTCTTCCCAAGATTGTCAAATTGTAGTTTTTCCTTTCTGGCACAAATGGTTTGGATAAATGCATCCCAAGGTCTCGTGAGACCATTAAGAGTTGTCATTATGAGTTCATCTTCATCTAGGGTATCTCCAATTGCTTCTAGCTGTTCCTTGAATTGAGAGATCCTAGAGAAATACTCATGAACTGTTTCTCTTCTCTGCATCTTTGTATTCTTGAGTTGAGTTCTCAAGTTCATCTTCCGATTAATGTTTCTTCCTTCATACAATCTGGTTAGGGAATCAAACATTTCTTTTGGGGTATTCTTAGATGCCACTTGAGGGATCAAGTGATCTTTGATAGAGTTTGCAATGATTCTTTTAGCCCTAATCATGTCCTTTTGGTACTTTGCTTTAGTTGTAGCATCTGCGGGTTCTGGTACATTTTCTTTGATGAATCTTGCAAGGTCATTCAAGAATGAGTGCAATCCTATACTTCCAGGCACAGAAGTTATCCACACCTTCTAACTTGTTAACAAGCTTGGTGCTTGCAGACATCTTGACCTGGAGCTGGGAAAATGACCAAAAATTGAAAATGCTCAGAAATTAAATCTCAACTTACTAGGAGGTGCGCTTGGTTGAGGCGAGTAGCATGGTGCAGTCAGTTTTTTGAAAATCCAAATTTTACCCCTTGAAATTGGGCCTGCGCAAATCTGGACTTGTACTTCCGATTCTGGTTTCTTGGTTTTTTGGTACCAATGAAAACTAGGGTTTCACTTTCTGGGAGTTCTGTCCATTGAAAAGGTGTGCTCAAGATGCCAATGAGTTCGCTAAGCTAGGGCACACTTCCCCAGGTGTTTTTTAGGCTGAAATTCTTCTCCAACAAAAGCCCTAATTTTCTTGTACTGCAATAGTGACGTTTTTGCTTATCCAGTGAAAGGTGCTCTCTTTAGCTTAGTTCTGATACCATGTTAATGTTAGAGAAACTATTAAGTTTCTTTTCAATTTACTAGATAACAATAGCATAGGTAGGATCACTAAGAGAAACACAATCACAAGATACACAACATTTATCCCGGGAAACCCTCATGGGGGAGAAAACCTAGCAAAAAATTTCTTAATATAGATTTCAATACAATGCCAAGATAAAAGACCAAACACTAGAGAATAACCAAGATTGAGCAATGTGCCTCTCACTTCTTTCTTCTCCCAACTGCAGCTATCTCCAAACTTGCGCACTTGTTGAGTGACTCGAGTGAGTGAGCTAATGAGGCGCTAGCCTCTCTTATTTATACTGGCTAGCAGGCGCTAGGGATGTGTCTCTTCATCAAGCAGGGCAAACTTCTTCTCTTAGTGGCTTAAACCACTTTAATTAGGCCTGGGGTCCGACTTCTTAATTAGCACCATATAATTAGGGTTTGACCAATCCACAAAAGGTGATTTGGTCATTTACAAAGCCCGACATGATCAATCCACAAAAGGGGATTGATCTAATTAATAATAACTCAATAATAGGTAGAATACTCTTTGTAGTTACAATATTTCAACAAATATATGGTCAAATGTGGCCGAAATATGAATGAGAATTGGTGTATGAGTACCCAACTCAATATATGACCGGTTGTGGCTGAAATACAAATGAGTGTGGGTGTATGAGCAGCTAAGTTAAATATATAGGGTAGGTGGTGGCCAAAATACAAATGAGAGTGGGTTTATAGATACCCAACTCAATCTAAGGCTGTTCATGGCCGAAAAAACAAATGAGTGGGCTTATAAATACCCAACTCAATATCAAGGTCAGCCATGGTTGAAATACAAGTGAGAGTGGGTTTATAAATACCCATCTCAATATAAGGCTAGTTGTGGTTGGAAGAAAAGGTTACACCCTAATGGCAACATCCCCCTTTAATTTGAACATGGGGTCCCATGGAGAGAAAACATCACTTCATAAGAGACACATCCTTCCTTTAACAACATATCTCCCACACCAACATGAGTAAAAATGGGCTTTGATAGATTTAAAGATGAAGAGACTTCTGTAGGGAAGGATCTGAAAGAGTCATCAATAAGTTCTTTGTCATCAACGTATTGTTGATGTTTTGACAACATCGGGAAGACATTCTCTTAGAATAATAATAAATTATATTATTAAATATCATATATAATAAGTAAACGATAATAATAAATAGTTATTGATTATTCAAGGGACACATCCTTTCATGGATGGTCACCATATGTTCCCTATATATGGAACAATCATCATTGTAACATATATCGATTATATCTCATATGAAGAAAAACAACATGGCATCAGAGCAAGACTGTGCTTGACTCCCTCACGGGAGGGCCCGGGAAAATGAGAGAGTTGTTGGTCAGACCTAGCCTATTGGATACAAGTATCTTGGAAGGTCTTACGCTAACTTTTTAGTGGATCGATGTCTGATCGAAGCTAGTATTAAGGACGTTGATGGACAGGTGGTGATCTTCTCCGTGCACGATGTATTACATGATCTGGCACTTCAAATCGCCGAGAAGGAAGAGAATTGTTGTTTCAGAGCGGGCAAAGGTTTGGTGGAATTCCCATTGAAACATTGCACTGGAAAAGGCATGATTTCTCTCAGGGCCAACAAATTTAAGTCAATCCTTGATGGATACCGAGGACAGGATCTCCGAACAATGTTATTGTCGGAGAACATATCTTTGGAATATGTTATTTCATGCGTGATCATGACTCACCTATATTAGACTTCTTGATTTGGGGGGGGACATTTATCAAAATTTTGCATGATAGCTTCGAAGCGTTGAAGCATCTGGTGTTCCTTCGTTTAGCAAAATCATCGATAGGGAAGCTACCTGATTCGATAACATGTTTGAAGAAGCTTGAGATACTGGATCTGTCCGAATGCTACCAGCTGAGTGAGCTGCCTTATGACTTAAATAAGATGACAAGTTTGATATATCTAGATCTGAGTTTCTGTCAATAGTTGAAGTGCATTCCTTGTGGGATCTCAGCGCTGACATCGCTGCAAAATCTGAAAATGGAAAGATGATGGAAAACGTGGCAAGCAACACCACAGTCGAGAAAACTTTTGCGTGATTTGATGGGAAGTCGTTCTCATGATTGCTTCCATGATCTGCATATTCTGAAACACCTCAAATGGTTGGTGGTAGATTGCTCGCAGGAGCCAATTACAGATGGCATAGTGGGTGACATGGTGGAATTCTTCTTGGTTCTTCTCTTCTAGGGCGCAATGAAACTTACATGAACACAATTTTCCCAAAGCGTAGCACCCCTGTGATTGAAACTGTTGCAAATATTGGTCTTCTATTCTTTATGTTTTTAGTTGGGTTGGAACTATATTTCCAAGTGATTAAGGAAGGCCTTAGCAATTGCAGTAGCTAGAATTACCTTGTTGTTTGTTGCTGCGTTCGGGGTTGCTTATGTGTTCAGGGAAACGATTTCTAAAGGTGTGGGCTATGGACACTTCCTCGTCTTCATTGGTGTATCATTGTCTATTACTGTATTCCTGGTGCTTGCTAGGATACTTCCAGAGCTCAAGTTTCTAACCGCTGATCTGGGACATATGGCCATGTCTGCGACTGCTGTTAATGACATGGTTGCTTGGGTTCTTTTGGCCCTTGCCTTATATCTTTCATGTACAAAGTCTAGACAAAAGCTCGGTGATATCAGTCTATGTTATGCAAAATAATCTCACTGATAAGTGAGCGGTGACCAATCTTGGCATAGAATTTTTGGTTTTCATATTTTTGGAGGTGAATCCCACAATGACCAAGATTGGTCACCGCTCACCTGACAATGAACCGGTGAGAGAAACATACGTTTGCTCCAGTCGCCAGGGGAAAAGAATCTCACTGATAAGTGTAAAAGGGAATTGATTAGAAGTATGGCAGAAGCCTGGTGTGTTGAGATAAGGAAATCAAAGGCAAACATGGAGGGTAAGACCTTCCAACATGATGTCAAGGAGAGACATTGCCAGACATGATGCTCAGAGACTGGAAGTCTTTAGGAGCAGTATACCTCCATGACGAGATCATACCAGATAGCATAGACAGTTCCAGTGATCATGGATACATCCAGTCAAGACTGACTTAAGCACAACTATGGTGATAGATCCATTAGAGGAGGAAAACATATTATGAGAAAGATACCTCAGAGATATTCATGCTATGCTGCAACTATGAGCCACATCATTCATTTTGAGCCTTGCTGTTATGAGGAGGCAACTAGTCATCCAGTATGGAGAGATGTCATGATGGAGGAGTATCAATCCATCATGAAGAATGATGTGTGGGATATTGTTTCGAGACATGAGGGGAAGTCTGTAGTGACTTCCAAATGGATCTACAAGATCAAGCAGATAGTTGACGGGAGCATCAAGAGGCACAAAATGAGATTTATTGCTAGAGGATTCTCTTAGGTGGAGGGACTAGATTATGAGGAGACATTTTGTCCTATTGCTTGATATACTTCTATTCGGATGATTATTTCCCTGCAACATCCACGGGTTAGAGAGTACATCAGATGGATGTAAAGGCAACCTTTCTCAATGGAGATATTGAGGAAGAAGTATACATTGAGAAACCAGATGGTTTCGTGATACATGAGAAGGAGTCTCATGCCTGCAGGTTCAAGAAGGCCTTGTATGGACTCAAGCAGCCACCTCGAGCTTGGTATGTGAGGATTGATGGACACCTGATGAGTTTTGGGTTTCAACAAAAGTATTGTCGATCCCAACATGTACTACAAGACTGTTAATGGTGAGTCCCTGATTTTGGTCCTCTACGTTGATGATTTATTCCTCACCGGTATAGAGAGCCTTATTGCTGAATGCAAGTATGCATTGGCCTCTAAGTTTGAGATGAAGGACCTTGGTATGATGCACTACTTCTTGGGACTAGAGGTGTGGCAGAGAACTGATGAAATCTTCCTTAGTCAGGGGTAGTACACAGTTGAGATATTGAAGAAGTTTGGGATGCTGATTCCTGAACTTGAAGCTCGTGGCTACACCAATGGTGACGAATCTGAAGAAACTAAGTGTGTCTTCTTCCGATTCTGATGAAATTGATTTGACTCTGTACAAACAACTGATTGGATCATTGATGTATCTGGTTAACACCAGACCAAATATTTTTTAAACAGTGAGTGCACTTAGCCAGTTTATGAGTCGGCCGAGATAGACACACTGGATTGTTGCGAAGCATGTGTTGAGATACCTGCGAGGCACAGTTGGACATGGTCTGAGATATACTTCCAGTATTGATATGATATGGCAGGAATATATTGACTCTGTTTGGGTAGGGAGCGCAGTGGACAGAAAGAGCACCTTCGGGTGTTGCTTCACTTTGGGATCTTCCATGGTTTCCTGGTGTAGCAGGAAACAAAATTCTGTGGCTTTGAGCACAGCTGAAGCAGAGTACATTGCATTAAGTATGTCAGTCCGTGAAGCAGTGTGGCTTCGCAAGCTCTTTGCAGATTTTATCCGAACATGTGCTGGATTCCACCATTATTCATTATGGTAACCAAAGTTGTGTGAAGATCTCAGAGAATCTAGTGTTTCATGACAAATCGAACTACATTGAGATCAAATACCATTACATCTGAGACATGGTGCAGAGGAAGGAAGTACTGGTGCTGTACCTTCCTACAGATGAGCAGGTTGCTGATGTTCTTACCAAACCAGGATGAAGTTCAAGTACTTCTGTGACAGACTTTGCATGGCAGAGATTGACCCAAGCTGTCCTTGAGAATGGAGTTGTTGAATGCACTGCATCTAGAGTGGACCAAACATAATAAAGTGAAAGATCCAATGAAACATGCGGAGAATCATCTGTTGGTGAATCATCTATAAGTAGTGAAAAACATCCTGATGGACTGCGTATAGGAATTTCATTAAAGATAACGTCTCTTTGTTCAATCATCTTGTGAGTGAAAGGATCATATACACTAAATGCCGAAATATGGGCCCATTTGTATGATAAATTTTTTTGAGATGCTAAATTGATGGAATCATATCTTGAGTATCAGCAGCAAGTGTTGTTCCTAGGTACATCTACAAACCCTTGCTACAAAGCAGGACAATTATTTGATCTGCCCAAATATCATAGTTAACCCCATTTAATCAAGCAAGCATCCATTGTGAGTCTATAGGTTCAACAACAACAAAGAAGAAGCCTCTGTAATGTCTTCAGAAGTTTTTCCTTTATAGACCCAAGAGAATGAGAGATACTAGTATCTTTCAAAAAAGATCCTATAGTGCATTTGCCTTGAAGGACAGTTTAAACCCTATGAAACCATAGAAAAAGTGATGATCCAAAAACCTTTCTTCCATGTGGCAACAAATCCTTAAGTGATGCCACTAGTTAAAAATATTTGGATCAACTTCTGAAGTAAGCCCTTGTAGGAAGGGTGAAAACCCTATAAAACCCTTAAAAAAATAGATGATCCAAAAACCCTAGTTCTCTTGGTGCTTAGGCAATTTCACTAGCCAAAAATACTTGGATCAGCTGCTAAATTGGGTGAAAAAGATGATCTGAAATCCTGATTCTGCAGTCACAAAAAAACAGTGACACCAGCAGCCAAATAGCCTCGGATCAGCTCGCTGAATTGAATAAAAGAAGCTGACCTGAAACCCTTGTTCCATAGTCAGAAAAACCCTTGTGAGCGCCCCAATAAAATAGTCCCAGATCAGCCCAAAATAGATCTCTGGGACATCTTTAAAATTCCTCAGAATAGGCATCTGGAATAAACCAGCAAGGGAACACTCACGCTGGGCTTTCCAATCCTAGGATGAACATGGAAAAGATCTCCAAAAATAAGTGCATAAACCAGACTTAAATGTCTCAAATAAGATACCCTTCTATACCCAATAACCTCATGAAAACAGACCAACCTTCTTCATGCAAATACTGGTCACAAAAGCACTAGCATAATCAGTCCAAAAGGAACAGTTAACCAGCTGCTGAATTGAGTAAGGTAGGTTCACACCTGCTCTGTTATCATGTTGAGATTCACAAGAAATAGTGAGGATCGAGTGGAACCAACCAACAAACTCAAATTCTGCAATAAGAGAAGAAATAACAGAACTAAGGCAGAGATAGAATAGTGCAGCCCTAGGAGACAGAAAAACTGGCTGTATAAGAGCACTAGAGAGAAACAGAAGCCAAGAACAAGAGAGTGCTATAGTTGATGGTGACTGCAGGAAAATCACTTTTATAAAGAATGAAAGAATGATCACAATATATGAAATATTACAAATGAGAGTTGTGTATATATAGACAACTCAAAGAATATGGTGCTTACCCCAATAGGGGTTTTAGGCTTACATTGACTAGGCCTGTTTTAACCAACCAAAATATAGTTATGAGGTCTGCCTTGGCTGAAAGTAAAGCTTACACCATTTTCAACAATCTTGTCAGTGAAATTTTTGATTTTAGCTTTTGTATTATGTGGGGTTAAAATAAAAGTGGTATTTAATGTTAAGGGCGGTGTTAGAGTAGTAATGCTGTTAAAGTATACAATATTAGTCCTAATGTAAGTGATGGTAGTTAGGATAAGATAAGATAAAATAATTATATTAACATCCACAGGTTGACCAAAAGAGTAGGCCAAGGGGACTAGAAAATATAAGTAGTCACAAACATAATATGGGAGTACCAGGCTACTCTTGAAAGCTAAAAGTTAAAGAGATACAACTGGAAATAAAATAAAAGAGACCAGGAAAGGCTGAACAAAGAGGTAAACACTAGAAAAGAGAGAAGTACTACTCAACACTAGAAATAGAGAGATGTAGAGGAGAGAGTAGAGCAAGCTTAATCCCCATTAATCAATATGAAGGTACCAATGCAAAGCTTGATCATGTCTGCTGGGGAGTGACCTAAGCTGAGAGAGCCTGGCTGGGTGACCTTGGGATGAGTCCGGGGATGGTCAGTTGAAGCTCTCTTGACATTTGAGGCCAAAGAGAAAGATCTAGTAATTGACATCTGGTTGCTTGATTTGGATTATTAGGTAGCAAAATTACCTAATGTACGGATAAAAAGATTCTATCATATCATATAGATGACACCTCAATTTAATAAAATATTCTTTCTTCATATGTCTTTCTCATGATCGATTTAACTCAGACTCGGTAATTAAAAAATACATACATTAAATATAAAAAAATAGATTTTTTCGTTAATATGAATGTTTCCAATGTCCATGTAATGCAAAATTTCAATAATAACTCATTTCAGAGTACATATATAATCAAAATGCTATGGTTTCTGGACAGTTGGAGGTCTGTTGATTTTCTATTGTGAAGTCAGATCAGAAAAAACTGGAAAAATGAGTGACTTTCTTCATTTTGTATGTGTTCTAATTGAGCCTGGCTCGCTAGTTGCTAGGCTCACGAGACAGACTTGTTGAGTCAATTTTGACTTCCGTTTTACTAGCGAATCTAAGTCATACTCATGAGTCAAAATTTCAATTATGACTGGAGGCCAACTCAGACTTGTAGGAGCCGACGCAACTTGGTTTCCTCAAAGAGCAAGGTCGAACTTGAGAGTGTGAGTTGGACTCAGAAGATTCTGGTAACATTAGGTAAGAGCTGCTATGTTAAGCCAGCCCACCCATCTTGGACTACTGAACCACCTGAGCCAACAATATTCAAGATATATGGAAAGGTCTATGTATACATGAGTTCATTTCATGGATGATAGATGTTGGTCTTCTCAATAGTTCTGTAAAAGTTATATTTTAATCTCTGATCTCTCTGAAATTCCCAGTAAAAAAATCATTGAAGATACTGGAAAAACTCCATAGTAAGATCTAATATCTCTGAAATCTCTCGTCATACAGGAATGTGGTCCACGTTTCACATTAAAGTTGCTTAGTTTGCAGCATGGAACATTCGATACAAAAGGTGGAGAATACGAATGGGTTCACAAGGTATTTAATTTTTTGTCTGATAAGTTTTCGAGTAATGTTTGATAACAATGTTTATTGGGGTAAAATTACACGTTTTAAGTTCTTTTCCTGATTGCACATAAGCTGTTACAGGTTCAATCATTGTTTCAATTTGATAGACATCCAATTTTAATTGAAAGAAAAGCCAACAAAATTTGATCTTTTAATTTGCTGATCTTGTTTTACTGGATATTTCTTAACAGCCAGACATGGACACTAGTCGGAGAAGATTTTTCTTATGATCTTATGATGTTTAGTTACATTGCTGCTTTCAGCAAGGTGTTTGTTGGAAGTTGCAGGTCACTGGTTAGTACTGACCTACAGCTGAGAATGAATCGGATGTATTTTTGTTAGAAGTTGATTAAGATTTTGGTCGAGGAGGGAAATTTGAGATTAGGTTACTTTTGTGAGAATCTCTTATGAGGTTGCTGTCCGAAGATGCCAAGGAATGTGAGAAACTTTCATTCAGTTTACATCAATTTATGTAGTTCTTTTATTCGACCATTTTTCAGTTTTACCATATATCTTGAGGTTGTTTTTCCCTCCCTCTTCTAACAATTAAAATGTGTTTAGTCAGTTTTCTTCAATTGAAATTTGTCTAGGGTTTGATAAACAAAGGACAGGCGAGCTGATCCAACAAGAGTGTTTTTGGTCATCAGATTTATACCTTAGCCATATGATGACCGCTACTTGTCAGTTAATAAATCGAATGCACACGAAATTTCAACTTCCTGGGAGATATCACAAAAGTTTCAAGTGGTATTTAGATCATGAATGGTTCTTATGTATTTATATGAGTGTTTATTATGGTCATGGCGACTTCTGTATCCTTCAATTTTGTGAGCACAAATAAATTTTATAGCTTGATGCCCATTCTTATCAAATGAATATGTTGAGGTCGTAATATGCCGATTATGCTATACCGATTATGCTATGCCTATATAGTTTAATGTACTTGTAATATCTATATTGCACGAGTTTCCAGAACGAGGGTACGGTGGGAACGTGGGTACGAGTACTGCCAGAAGCTTCCCTCAAATCTTCAGGAATGACAGGTTGGTAACGAAAATAATATATATGAAAAATTAAAAATAAAATAATTAAAAACAAAATTAAGGATTAAAATATTAATTTGTAATTGATAAATTTAAATTATAATATTTAGATATTATTATTATTTATAATAACGTAAAAAATAAAATAAAATTAAAGATTACAATTTTAATTTGTAATTGATAAATTTAAATTATAATATTTAAATACTATTATTATTAATTATAATAACATAACTATTAAAATTATTATTTATAATAACATAACTATTATTTTCGTATTATTATTAATTATAATAACATAACTATTAAAATTATTATTTATAATAACATAACTATTATTTTCGTAAGTCATAGTAATAGTAAAATTATAAGTAATAGTAAAATTATTATTTATAATAACATAACTATTATTTTCGTAAGTCATTAATCCCCTATATGCTTAAATAACATAACTATTAAACATAGTAATATTATAATTAAAGTTTTAAAATTTAAATATATTATTTACCATTATTAAAGTTTTAAAATTTAAATATATTATTGAAAATTGAATGAAACCACAAATCACAATAGTAAATACCATCTTCAATATAAATATAAATATAACTTAGAAGATTCTGACACTTATCATAAATGATAAATCTGTTTTCAATATTTATTTATTTAAATCTAGTGATTGTTTACATTGTCTAAAATCAGTCAAAATGTGGAAATTCTAAAAGTTTAAATTTAAATGGGAAATTCTAAAAGTTTAAACATAAATGATAAATCTGTTTCCAATATTTATTTATTTAAATCCAGTGATTATTTACATTGTCTAAAATCAATCAAAATGTGGAAATTCTAAAAGTTTAAACTTCAATGGGAAATTTTAAAAGTTTAAACATTGAATGAGTGTTTTGGATAATTAGTTTGGTTGTCAAGTTTGGTGATGAATTGCAAGAATGGTTTGTTATACAGATCCATTAGATCAAAGTTGAAAGTTGGATTACTTGTAAAAGGGATTTGAAAACAATAAAAAGTTAGAAATATGATATTATTACATATGAATGTCTAGTTGTCAAAGGATGAAACAATGTAAATAACTTAGTGTATAAATAATAAATATTAATAATTAAAGATAAAAGTTATAATTAAATATAAAAGAAAAATATTAATAATTGATATTCATATTGGTAAAATGCCTAGAGTGATACATAGTCCAAAAATTGTCAAAATGTCAAAAACACTACACAATCTAAATGACCAAAGTAGAACATAGTCTAAAAATGCCCAAAGGCCAAGGCCCAAAATATATCATTACAATGAAGGTTCATATAGTGTGATCTTCAACGATAAGGCTATCCATATAGGCTTGAGCCTCACTAGGCACTGCACTTCCATTGGCACCATTATCATCATCATCATCGCCAAGATTATATGCAATGCCATATAAGGGTATGCCAACCAAGCCTACATTTGGTGAAGGATTATCCTCATCATCATCAATCTGAGCAACATCTTCAACGTTCACATCCCAATGCACTGTAGGGCCTTCTAAATACTTAGGTAGCTTCCTTGAACAAAGTTGAAGACCACTGTTTACATAAACCAAATTTTCCGCTTTCTTAGAGGTAAGCCTATTCCTCTTAACAAAGTGGATGAAACTATAAGTGGACCAATTCCTTTTAGTTGTTGAAGAACTAGCGACTTGAGATAGCAAGTGCGAGGCAAGCTGTCGAAGCTCCTGGACTCTCCCCATACATTCTCCACCATCTAGTTGGATTATTTTTGTGGATAAATTTGATGTTCCGCTTTGCATATTGAGTGAATGCGGGGGGACTTTAGGTACCAAAATCAATAAATTGCTCTTGCATCACATTTGCTTCATTATGGGTATACTTCTTGCTTATGGCATTAAGAAACCCATGTTTTACCTCTTCATCATAAATGGATATAACACTATTTGGTCTCTCCATATATCTCTTTGGATTAAGGGCATATGCAGCCATGTGAAGAGAGGTATTGAGTTTGTCCCATCTCTTCTTGATTATCTTGTGGATTTCTTAGAAAAGCTCTAAAGAGGGGTTTCTCTCGCAAATTATGTCTCTTACCTTGCCCACCATGCAATCCATACATTCATATATTTCCCCAAGATTAGGGGAATTATAATCTGCATACCTAATCAACTCCACATTTAGAGATGTGAATAAACAACATATCTACACTTAGACCACTAATCTTCATTAAGAAGCATATGTAGCTATGTGAAGAGATGTATTGAGTTTGTTCCATCTCTTCTTTATTATCTTGTGGATTTCTTAGAAAAACTTTAAAGAGGGGTTTCTTTGGTGAATTATGTCTCTTTCCTTGCCCACCATGCAATCCATATACTCTATATTTCCCTCAAGATTAGGGAAGTTAAAATTTGCATACCTAATCAACTCCGCAATTGGAGATGCGAAAAAACAACATATATACACTAACACCACCAATCTTCATTAAGAAGCATATCTCTTATCTTCTTTGCCTAAGCTGATTTATATTTAGAGCATGCATCCACTTTTGAACAACAACGACTTGTAAGGATGTGTGCACCTCAACCATATGTTGAAGAAGAATGAAGTATGCACCATATCTTGTTTTTGTAGGTTTTAAAAAATGCTTCCTTGATTTCATCTCGAAGATTGCTAATGAGGCATGGTGGTTGCAAATGAATATTTGTGCCTCTTGCATCTTAAATGAGTTGTGAAATCCAAGATGTTTTGCCAATGTCTTTGAGGACATTGTTAAGGGCATGTACACAACAAAGAGTCCAAAAGATACACTTATATTGACAATGTATCATCAATCCCGCTGCTCTACAAACAAGTGTTACATTTTTTATTACATGTACTACATTTGAAAGACCAATCTCATCAATTGCATCCTTCAACACTTAAAACATGAAGGCAACATCCTTCAATTTTCCATTGCAATCAATTGCTCTTAAAAAGTAGGGCTCTATTGGAGATGTGACAATAATATTCAACAATGGCCTTCGTTGAATGTCTGTCCAACTGTACATAACTATCGAACACCTTGAATGATTCCAAGATTGTTTGAGGTCCCCCATAAGCCCCTTAATTCTTGTTACCCCCTTATCTAACAATGATGTCCTCATTTTGCTATAACTCAGGGGTGTATATCTTGGCCCAACAACTATGATTTTTTTCACCATTTCTTTGTAATATGGTGAACGAGTGCCATTAAATGAAATTTAGTTTGTCATAAAAAATCAGCTATAGCATCATCAACCTTATCCCTATGAACCACATTGTAGATTTTACGAATTTGTTCAGTAATAACACTAGTAGACCTCTTATTCCTCTCAGAAGTAGACCCCCTAAGATTCAAGTTGGTTTAGTTGACTTTGATTCACTGAATCTTTCCTTGCATGGGAGGATGGTACAAGTTTAGGTACCTTAAAAGGATGAGCATTATCAAAGTTGGCTTCACTAATACCAGAGGCAATGAAGCTTACTCCATGATTTTTTCAAGATCACATGTGCAACCCTTAACCCCTTCACCGGATAGGGACAAAAGATGATGCTACACCCTAGTGTAGCTTCCCTTAAACACGTGGTCACACAATGTGCACATCCATTCTTCACAACCCCTACTATTCTTTTTCTTCTTTTTAGTACTTTTCTTCACAAACTTTAACAAGGGTTTCTTGGGGTTTGAGTTTTGTTGGACTCTCCTTTGACTTGCAATTGGATTTGGAGAAGCACTGGTGTCTTGCCCCCTAGGTTGTGGGCTCCCACTCTCTATGAATTCCTTGGTTAATACACAACATACCATGTTTAATTTGATGACAAATGTACATGTTTAAAATATAAAACGAAATTTGAAAAATTGAAAATTAATAATTCAAATAATGAAATGTGAAAATATATTTTGCTGAAACCTAATTTATTATTTATTAAAATGATTCTAATATTCCTCATTATCATATTAAAATGAACAACAAAATATTAAAATGATTCCAATATTGTCTCATTATCATATTAAGGAAGCAATATTAATAAATTAATAATCCTAAACATGCATACACATTCTCGTTTACTTAAAAATTCTTCAAATCATCACATTGCATAAACGATAATGCTAGTGTCCATTCATAGGTTATAACTTGATGCTTTAATGATTAATCTCAACTTACCCAAATTAAATTTAATACTATAATTGTCTTAAATTCTAGCAATTTGCCCATGACCAACTTTATCATTTAGAGTAATAATTAATGAGAACTTGAGAAGTAGTGTTATAGTTTAATAGAAAAAAAATAGCATAGTTACACAGGCTGAGCACATACTTGAAAGCATTCACTAGATGGGATTTATTTTCTTTGAAGTTTCATGATAGAGCCTTGAAGTTCAAGGGAGCCCTAGCAAAGGTAGATTAGAAGGTAGGAGCTGAAAGCTTGTAGCCTTTAATAGTATACATCTCCATGATGACAGTTGATCCATATACCCAAAATGTTAAGTTATAACATGCAGAAGCTTAGTAAGGACTTTAGAGGCCTTTGGTCAGCTTCAAGCTTTGGTTTCATTGTCTTTAACAATACCAATTTAATGCATTATATTTCACCTTGGAAGTTTAGCATAAGGTTGAGATAGGCTTGGGTTGTTAGACCTTGAAAGTAAAAGAGCTAGGAGTACAATGGTCAAGAGTTTGTTATTTGAAAGAAAACAAGAATGACCACTCATTTTGGGTAGAAGAAGACTAGACAACAAAACAATACTTTGAAAATAAGGTGTACCATTTTCTATCTATCTTATTATAATTTTTTTTTAGCCTAGATAAAAACATTATGCACTTGCATTTTTTAAACATATAAACAATTAAACAATGTACATACTACATACACAAAACACAAAACTGTTGGTCTAGTAAAGAAAAAATATTGTTCATCAACATCAATTGTAGACAGAGAATTAAACATTACCCTAGGCGAGACACCATTACCTAAAACTATCAAGTCATCAACACGTATTACTCATTACATTAACTTCTTAAATAGGATAATAAACTTATAAATTATGATACTAAATATGATGGAATCATAAATACTAAAACCCCATAAATATTGGATGATACTCTTGCAAACTTTCCACTGTCTAGAAAAATATATTTTAATATTTACAATTTTACACAGATCTAAAGGCTAACAATGAGCAAGTAACAAGTTCCTTTAATAATAATATCCATTGTTCAACTTAAAACTATAACACTCTAGGAAAGAATAAAAAATAATCAAGATGCAATTAAATTTTAAAACCTAACAACATAGTTTAGTGGACATTGGATAAGCTTACCTAGAAATTGTTGGTCTGAAAAAATATGAAAATGGCAAATGATGGAGTCTGGAAGTTGTTCCCCTCATAGTGCAAGATGATTCTCACTGGATGTTGCTCACAACTTGGTTTTTGTTCACAAATGTCATAATTTGGACGCTGGTTGTTGCTCATGGTGAGGCTAACGATGTTGCTCAGGTTGCCTCTCTCACACTCAATTCATGCCACCTCTCTACCACTCACAACTGAAGCCACTAGCATTGCTCAAACCACCTCTCACACTCATCATATTGCTCACTGTGACAACGTGCTCACACAAGACTCGACCAAAAGCTAGAAGCCAAATGGAATGGGATTTGTATTATGATAATTCATGAGAGGGAGGGAGAGGGTGAGGGTGCAGGGTTATTTATAGGGTCATGGACCGTGGTAGTTGTCTTAGGGTTTTGGAAGGAGATGTTCATGCAATTTGGTTCCCACATGCAAGGAAAATACCACCAAATTTGGGAATGTGTGGGTGCTTCTTGCTGGACGAGGAGCATGTTGGAGCTCCCCAACGGTGATGGAACATGTAGAAGCTCCCAACAAAGGAAAATCCCATAGAACTGTTCCAAATATCTTATTTTCAAATGCAAAACACCCCCGTTTATCTCCCATGATCGTGGAACCGTTCCCACTAGATTTGGAATGTTTCATGCCGTTCGAAAGCTCTTGGGAATGCTGGAATGTTGGGAACTCGTTTTCTAGAGGTTGGGAGTGGTCCCTGTGTAATAGGGAATAATACACTTTGTATACTTATAAATATGAAATTTTATGGGAAGCATTAAAATATAATCTATCATACAAAATATGCAAAGTTTATAATTATTTAGTAAACAACTAGTATTTTATATGACATGATTTTTTTTTTCAAGGAAATAATTTCACCCCATATTCACACACTTACGAATAGGGAATAATAGGGATGCTCGCACCAAGGAAATACTTATCACTAGCAATAGAAGTGGTTTGTAACTACAAAGGACTCAATGACAATTATCATGAGACCTTCATGGAGATCGGATAAGAGCATCTACCAATCTAGTTAATGTTTGAGGCTTTATATAGTGTGAAATATATAAATATAGTACAAAATTCAATTTAAACGAAAAATTAGTCATCCTTCACACATTGGTTTCGTTGCCCATATTCAATCTCTTATTTGAGCTATTGATTATTGACAACATTATTATTGTCACTATATTGCATTCTTGATTGAACTTATTCCTTGTAAATGACAACCGTTTTTTCAAGGAATTCCATGCGCAATTTGTTGGGCTCTAATAAACTCTCCTTGATAATGGTTTCACTTATGTGAATTCATTTATTTACAATTTCAAGTTTCATTCAATCCCTTAACAACAAATCAAATTAATTTATGTGGTTTAGTGTTTTGTATAATTGCCACAAAATAAAAGAATTCCATGTGCAATCTGTTGGGCTCTAATAAACTCTCCTCGATAATGGTTTCACTTATATGAATTCATTTATTTACAATTTCAAGTTTGATTCAATCCCTTAACAACAAATCAAATTAATTTATGTGGTTTAGTGTTTTGCATAATTGCCACAAAATAATTTAGAAAATTTACTTATATCATCTTTGTAGTGGTGCCAATGATTTTTTGTGATTTTAAAATATTTTGTTATATATTGGGGGTTCAAAACTAATACCTTGTTGCAGTCAAAGTATACCTCTATTTTCCACATCTTGGTCAATACAAGTATACCAACTAGAAGGTAAAGGGATGTTCTTAAAAACAATTTTATTTTGTTTATTCAAATTACTCATAAATAAATTGCCTAGTGAGTTGTATTTTCATTTTTCTTAAAGCATTTTTAGTGTTAAATTTAAAATCCTAACAAAGTGAAGTCAACCCTCCATTTCCTTATAAATAACAAACCTAGCAAAGACAACCCTTGATCTTCCGGGTTTTTGAAAGGAACTATCAATGATAACTTTTTTTCTTTTCTTCATGTTTTTATAAAGATTTATTTTTATTCACTTATTAGAAAACACTATTGTATGCAAGGAATAATCCTCTATGGAGAGTAATGAGGCAAATTTGTTTGAATTTATCTTCTTTAACTAGGATTTTGTTGTTTTTGTTTTAATATAAAGTTAAATAGTATTTACAATTATTTGGATACATAATATCATACTTGGCTTTACTACCATGGAGAGATTTAATGATGAAAATGTACTAAACTGCATTTATATGGATGGCTAAAATTCATACAAGATACTTGTAAGAATGTTGAATCCACAAAAATGATTAATCTAGACTCTAATTTGTAGCATGTTAGGAGTTTGGGTTGATCAACTCTTCCCTTCCTAGTGTTTGTAGCTTCTTTGTTTCTTCATATCTAGGTCAACCTTAATTGTAACATCAAATCCAAAAATCAATGCTTGGGTAACTCCTTCAATGAGTCTCCTTGAAGCTATCTTTTTTTTCTTTGCCTCTTTGAGTTTTGGCATAACAAGACATTACTCGTAGAGCTAACCTTCATTCCCATGGAAGCAAATACTCATGAATGCTTATAGTTTTTGAGTATGCTACTTTCTACAAATTTTGGTATACCTGCATATGACATCTTCATAAAAGAAATAAGTTAGAGAGATATAAGTGCTATTATCGTGCTCTATTTTTTTTTTACATATTATTCAAAAAGTTGGAGAAAAAACAATTATTAATTGGAATTGAAAAGATTAAAAAAGGTGATATGTGCCGAAGCTCTCTATAATTAGATAAGGTTCATCAAATCTATATGTAATTAGATAAGGTTAATCAATGATCTCAACTTTTTCATCAATGTGTGTGTGTGTGTGAGAGAGAGAGAGAGAGAGAGAGAGAGAGAGAGAGAGAGAGAGAGAGAGATTGTTTTCTTAAATATTTTAAAACATAGGACTATGATACAACTCGATAAGAAAAAGTAATGATTCTTAATAACAACTTTGAGAGGCCTTGTCTTGGATAAAGAAAATAAATAGAGTAGATACAAATGAGAGAGTGGATTATTTTGGAGAATCAAACCACACTTGCATCAATTTTGATAGGGGACATGTAGACATCCTTGAAGCCATTGAGGGATGTCTCCCACTCTCCTTGCCTTTTTTAGGGGTGAGGCACATTAGAGGGAATGAACTATGGGGGAAGTCCCCCAGATCCTCGGGACGTATCTTTACAAACACAAACTTCCTCTTGTAGTCCCCAAGTCCGTAGGTACAAGGAAACATATGGTACACGTCCTTTGGGAGTGTGGACACATTCCCATGTAACATTGATGTGATCAATACAAATGGATACGCAATAAGAATACCTACTCATGAAGATAGCTAAAATTAATATGGTCGGTTCTTTGTATAGAAACAAGTTCATGTAAACCATACTGAGGGAACAACAATACACTCTACTAGACTTCCGAACGAAAACTTTATAATTATGTTTTAACTTAACCCACTTTTGAAAGTAAGAAAATACATTAATACACATTTTAATAGTAAGGTATCCATTGTCCACCTATCATTAAATAAAAAATAGTCTACAGGGTAGGATATAACAATGTTAAAGTGATCACCTTGGGGGTAACATATGCCCCTATTATTACGAAAAAAAAACATAGTGACAATTTAACTTGTAACATTTTGCCCCTTTATTATTATTGAGCATCCTCTTATATATACACTATCTTGGATATTCTAATGGTCGGATCACCAAAACAAATATAAACTTAAAATGACTACATTGAGCTTATGCTCCATTGCAAGTCTCATTTTTTTGTGTTTTCAATGCTTTAAACAAGAAAAATACACCTTTTAGATTCTTTAACTACTACAACAGATGAAATAGACTACGGTAGTAAGGCCACACAATGGAACACAAATATTTAATATGTAAAACCATATGGGGAAACCAACAAGAAATGAGGCAATATGTCTTTCATTTTTTTAATAATGGAGATTACAATATATAATACAAAGCAATACAAACTTACTGTGAATATCTGAGACATTATGGTTTGCTAAAGTCCTTTAAAGATGGCTTCTTTATCTCTCTCTTTGATTTGTTAACATGTCCTTTGCACTCCTATGCATACTATGGAACGTCGAGCAACTAATAAAAAAGTAAAACACGTTTCTCTCTCACAGTTAGCTTTTTGTTAGCTTGAATTAGGGTTAGGCTTATTGTTTCAGAGCCCTATTAGACTCTTCATGATGCTTTTGAAAGTGTAGTGGATTCTCATATGTTACTAACTCCTCATGCGTGAATTATGTTGGGTTGACATGCTTACCACTTGAACTTGCAGGAATAATTAGGTAGTTACCTTGCTAGGACCACAATGTTTGTATATAAGTTACTTTATTTTCAAAAAATGAACCACTGTGGCCCAATTTTGCATATAAGTTACTTTATTTTCCAAAAATGAACCATTGTGGCCCAATTTTGACTAAGTACTTGCACAAGGTAGTGTTCAACAGAAGATGACTTGTAGAAGACATGAAAGCATAGAAGATTGAGTATGCAGGACTGTAGAAGTCCGAATACACATAGTCCAAGGAGTCATTTTGTAAATCCTTTGTTCCCAGTGTCTCTGAGCCTTTGCACAATTTTCTAAAGGTGCATATGTTTTGTATAAGTGCATTACATCTGGTAGATTCTATGGTATATTCAAGAATATTATATAATGGCCTCCATGTCACACACACACACACACACACACACACACACACNCATGACGTATATAAAAGCATTGTTATCTAATGAGAGAGATTCTAGTCATTTAGATAGAGTTGTGAGTTGGGTGTGAATTACTAAGAGCTATTATGAGTTAGTTTTATTGAATGTGATTAAAGAATAACTACTGGATAACATAACCCCACTAAATATTTAATACTTTGCAAATTATTAACATGACACATATTATATGTACTTTTGGTGAGACCTCCTTCTTTTGGAAGGTTGAATATGCCGATGTACTAGACTACATTGGGCCTGTGTTGGACACCTTATGTGGACCTAGAGTTTGTCATTGAGACAACATGAACCACTATTGGAAAAATAACAACACATAGAATGTGATAAACACACATAGGATGTAGGTCCTTGGCATTATAGACCCAAAAATACGACTTCATTGACCCTCAATCAAAGGATTTATCATTTTAGTCTATTAGCGTGGTTTTAACACTCTTATCGAGATTGACCCTTCTAGGCCCCAAATTCAATATTCCCAATTCTAGAGCATCAATTAAGTCATATGGTAACTATGCATATCCATTTTGAGAGGGTTTTGGTCTCTAAAAGATTTATTTTTGAAGGAGATGAGAAAACATTTCCTTAGTGTTCTCCTCGGAGTACCATTTGGCCTTGGCAGATCATTGACCATTCAATCTCACTTGCCAAAGTTCTTGTTGACCCTTTTTGGCCATCCATATCTTCTTATGCAAAAGTATGTCCTTTGGTAATCTTACTTGTGCATCTAGTGCCAATTCTTCTATGGAAAGTAATCCTTTGCCCGTTTCATACTCATCGAGCATGGATGAATCATAGAGTTTTAGGTTCTTTACATTTACTACTGAGCATATGCACATATACGATGGAACACTAAATATGTAGGCATTGTTTCTTTCCTTCTCTAATATTTTGAAAGGTCCATGTCTTAGGGCTTTGATTTTCTTCCTTGGTCCTTGTAACCTTTGTTTATTAAGGTGCAACCAAACTCTACATTCTACTTGGAAGGTCTTTTTAACCTTGTTCTAGTCACGCGTGGACTTGTATCCCCCCCGATATTTCTTTAGTTTCACTTGAACGTGTTAATATATTTTCTTGAACCTATCTATGGAATTTTCTACCTTAAATTCATCACTTGATGTTGCCCTTGCTTCAATATGTCCATATACAATACCCAATGGTGTTGGTGGAAAATATCCAAAAATATTTCATAAGGGAACTTATTGGTGGAAGTGTGGACAACCCTGCTATAGGAAAGTTGTTTGGAATCTAAATTTTTATCCCAAGTTCTTGGATGCTTATGATTATAACCTTCCAAAAGCTAAACCAAAGTCCCATTCACTACAGTTGTCTACCCATCACTTTGTCGGTGAAAGAAAATAGATCTCATCAACTTTGTATCCAACTTCTCCCACAATGAATTCCAAAATATTGAGAAATATAGTACCTTCATAAAAAATGCCATTGCTTGGAATCCCAAAGTGCACCCAGACCCATTCAAAGTACAATATTGCAACTTCTTGTCCTTATGATGGTCTTCTTCAAGCCATTAGAACACACATTTTATTGACCCTGTCCACTACTACATATAGCTAGTGATGTAGGAGCATCACACCCTAGTCAAACCATCTTGTAATTTGAGCCTCTAGAAGGAGAAATATTTGTAAGAGGACAATATCCTCATGTACATATAAGCAAGTGTCTAGAAGGTTGATTTAGTCAATGAGTGGTTAGTCGATACAACTAAGTAAGTAAGGGTTTATATTCCGAGTAATTAGTTATAAATTTCACGAAGATTCATTAGGGATTGAGGTAATTCGACAACTTATCTTCCATATGTAAATATGTAATCCTGCGGACATGAGAGAGGGGTGGCTAGGGCCAGAGACATGCCCAAATGCATGTAATTAGGCTAGTAAAGAGGTAGGAGGTATTTTTGGGTTTTACATAAATCATGTAGAGAGTTTGTTTAATAAAGCATTGTGTTGTATGCCTCTTAGTTGCATGTGAATGTCTCTTCATGTTATCGATGTTTCTCTGTTAATGCATATATGATCTATGGATGAGTGTTTTAATGATCTGTGAATGAAATCAAGTGTGAAGATGAATTCATTGTATAGGATAATCGAGTCCTAGTGGGATAAAATATTAGAACCATATTGTTTGGTTTATTTTGAACAAAGTATTCTTGTTTGATGCTCTATTGAGAACACCTAATAAACTATTTTTATAAAGTTCAAAAAAATTCCACCATTTTCCATAGTTCATTAGATATTGTGATAAGAGTCATTTTATCTTTTAAAATGTGTTTTTGTAACATCAAAGATATCCAAGCATTCACCTTGAAAAATTTAATTTTGAATAATTAAAAACAAAATTAACTACAACCATGATGGACAATAGTTCTATGAAATAATTTAAAAGTTTTACCTGCCAATTCTTTGTAAGAGGGATTTTGTTGTTTGTATATTTGTAATCATGCTCTATGCCACATCAAATATTATCAAATGGGCTTTATAGTATTGGAATCAAAAGTGAATTGAATGATATTTAGTATAATTTTTTTTTTTAGTTAAGTAGATATATTGCATAATGAACATCCATGATATAGAAATTGACATTATTGTTCCCTATGTTATATGTAATACATATAACATACATTTTTTATATGTATTATATATAAGATATATTTTTTTCTTGTATGTTATATGTAATATATATAATATATATTTTTTTCTTGTTCTGTTTCAATTTATTGTTGAGTTATTTTGTGAAAAGGTATCAAAATAACTTTTATATTGTTGAGTTATTTTATCAAAAGGCATCAAAATAACTTTTATATTGTTGGGTTATTTGATCAAAAGGCATCAAAATAACTTTTATAATTGTTATAATAAGTGACAAGTGATAAAACCATTTTTTAAATTGTAAATTTGATGGCGCCATAACACATATAATAACATTAATTGAGAAAACTTTTCTATAAGTAAAAAATATTTGACTTGTTCTTTGTCATTACTCTAAATTTTCATAACTATTAGTATCCTTTTACATCATCATTGAACTTGTCTTTAAGGTTTTGAAACAAGACTTAGTGAGATGTTTTTCTAAATCTCTTTAACAAGTTCTTCGAAGAAATGTAAGGTTATTTTCATGATGAATATTTGTAAAACATGATTCATTATGTCAAACTCAAACTTTTTATCTGGCTTCTTGTGGAGAATAAATTGCTTTTGTGGGACAAATTGCAGCGTAGAGAATATGAAGGTTTGAGCCATTGTTCCTTATGCAAGAATAACTCGGAATCTATCATGCATTTATTTGTTGGTTGTTCTTTTACTCGTGGTGTTTGGGACAGAGTACTTCTTTCTTTAAAAATCTTGGGTCGGTGGCTGGGCGGCTCCATTACTTAATGCTTTAAAAACTGGAAACAACAAAATCCATGTTTCCCCTCCCTTCCGACCTAGCTTTGTTGGAATATATGGTTAGAAAGGAACTGTGCTTTATTTGAGAATGGAACTCCTTCTTCCCAGAAGGTAACTTTTCTTTCTTTATCTATTCTGAGAGATTTTAGTTTTGGAAAAAAAATTAAGAAGCCAAGGAGACAGATTTTGGATCCAGTGGCAAGGGACCTTACTGGATGGTTCGATGGGGCGACATCAACAACAGGACTGAACAATGGTGCAGGAGGGACCATCAGGATTTCAAAACTCATAACTTTTAAATGGTACTTTAATTGTGGGCCGGGGACAAATACCAGAGCAGAGTTACTTGGAGCATGGGCACTTCTCTCTCTTGCTGTCAGGCTGGATATTTCGGTGCATGGTGATTCTAAGATAATCATCGACTGGTTATGTGGCAAGGGACAACTACATGTTTTTAATTTGGAGGGTTGGAAGGACAAAATCCTTGAACTTATAAATCATTTTCATTCCATTTCCTTTTAGCATATTTACCGGGAATATAATACAATTGCAGATTTTTTATCTAAGCAGGTGCTTCAATAGGCTCCGGGGAGAATTGTTTACTATCAATGTGTGGGGGAACATGAAGGCCCTCATATGTTCCTAGATCTATTTTAACTCTTTTTTGTACTGCCGGGAATCTGTTTTTGATGTTCATAGGTGAAGTGGGAATCCTCGATTGGCATATTTTTTGTCTTGGATTAGAGTTTCCAAGCTAGGCCTTTTTTGACATTTTGACTTTGACTCGTTGGTTATTGTCCCTTCAAGACTTATCTCTTCTACTTCAGTTGTATCTGGGTCTTTATCGTTGATGTTAACTTGTAATGAACAATTTATATTTACTATATGAATATAAAATGAAATTTTTTATTGACAAAAAAAAATATTGAATATATAGGTTTGTTCAAAAATGTTTTCCTCATCACTACCATCATACATAATTTTAGCTCACTTGATTTTGTTGTGCCAAAGCAATTTGACTTTTCGTAACATGGAAAACCCAATTAGATTTTGCAGAGAATATATCATCATTGGAATTGTCCCTTTTCATTAGATCGGAAGACCATTAATGACTGGAAGATCATTTTACAACATAAAACTCCACGAACTCGAGCATGACATGCAAAATATCTTCAGTGAGCACATATGTAGTAGTGACATGCCAAAGAGGGATAATTATTTTGTCATCCACTAGATAAACATATGTGGAAGTTGGTCAACTTGCTTAATTCAACAGATTATCATATTTGAATTCCCTAATATTATGTTTTGATATTAATTGAAAAATAGAATTTCCTTGGATTCACTAAAAGTGATAAAGCTTCACATTTTTAACTTATAATTAATACATTAAAAGCTATTAACCAAAAAAATCTTTTCTTCTTAAAAACGATGCATGGGAAAATATAACACCTTTATTGATGTAATATAATATTAAATGTAAAAAATAATGAAAACTTTTTAAATTAAAATATAACCATATCTAAAAATGTAACTTTTAAAAATATATATATTATTAAATATAATTAAAATAAAATAATATAATTTTAAAAAAATGTTCAATATGAATATAACATCTAAAATGTAACTTTTAAATATATATATATTATTAAATATAATTAAAATAATATAATATAATTTAAAAAAAATGTTCAATATGAATATAACATCTTAAATGCAACTTCATTGAAAAAGTATAGTTATTAAATCTATGAGCTAGTATAATGAACTAAATCAATAAATAAGATAATGTTGATGGGCCCTTCCAATTTATTTTTTAACGAATAACTTGTTAATACAAAGAAAATAAAA
This sequence comes from Picea engelmannii, assembly GCA_009831015.1. Taxonomy (NCBI): domain Eukaryota; kingdom Viridiplantae; phylum Streptophyta; class Pinopsida; order Pinales; family Pinaceae; genus Picea; species Picea engelmannii. The sequence goes on along the minus strand of ML784297.1, from coordinate 684,669 downwards.
TTATAGTTAATTTATATGGAAAAGGGTTGGCATTCTTCCACAATATGCTTAATTGAAAGATATTCTATAAGTGTGATAGAAAGCTTAACAACAACTACATCGGGCAGGGTTGATTGACCTTTCCATTGTATTCATATGTATGTGTGGGGGGAAGGGGGGGATTATTGGAGAAAATGTATAATACATTTTCTCCAATATCCCCCCTCTCATATGAAGGTAGGGGTGTGGGGAAATATGGGAGAAAATGTATTATACATTTTCTCCAATATTTCCTCACACCCCTACCTTTATATGAGGAGGGGATGGGGGGGAATAATGGAGAAAATGTATTATACATTTTCTCCAATATTTCCCCTGACCCCATCCCTTCATATGAGAAGGGGATGGGGGCGCATATTGAAGAAAATGTATTATACATTTTCTCCAATATTTCCCGCTACCTCCACCCTCATTATCTCACCATACATTTTCTCCAATATTTCCCCTCACCCCCACCCTCACTATCTCACCTTCATATGAGGAGGGGGTGGGGAGAAATATTGGAGAAAATGTATTATTTTCCCCTCACCTCCACCCTCATTATCTCACCTTCATATGAGGAGGGGGTGGGGAGAAATATTGGAGAAAATGTATTATACATTTTCTCCAATATTCCCCATGTTGGCCCTTGGTTACGAAAGTAAGCAAAGATCGAGGACGAAAAGGAAAAATGAGAACTTCGTAGAAAACACAGTGATTGTTACTGGGTCGAAGTGAGCAAAAGAGCAGAAAAGATGGAGCGAAGTCTGAGAAAGCAAGTCGTTGGACGAGGAGATCGAGGATGACAGGTCAATAAGGAAGAGGAACCGTGGACAACTCAACAAGAGGAAGAAGCCACCATTAAATGCTTTGGAGCACCACACGAGAAGGAAGGAAAGACAGGCTGGCGAAGCCCTGAAAACACGGGTCAAGTTGACCTAGGGTTTTGGTATCTAGAGTTTTGACACCTAGGTTTTGACCTAAGGATGTCGGTGAGTGATTGTAATGTATAAATAAGAACCTATATTGGGGAAGAGGGTTGGTTCGAGTTGGTGGGATCTAATCGTATTGACATGAGTGATTATTGTTGTGAGAGAGAGAGGAGTGGAGTACGAGAGCCTTCTGGTATTGTAAGATCTTCATCTGGGTGTGAAGATTAACCCTGTAGCTGGGTGCGTAGGGAGGGGAGAGATAGAAAGAAGAGGAGAGAAGATCTGCTGGTTAAAAGCGCAGATCATAACTGTGTGCTTTCATATTAATATATCATAAAGCACAATTCTGTGGATGTAGCCCTAGACAGAGGGTGAACCACGTATATTTTGTGTTATGTGTGATTGATGCTCTGTTCTTTCCATTTGATACACTGTTATTGAAATATTGTGATAGATATGATAATATGTATGGAATAGATCTAAGATGATAAGTGATATATGCATGTTGTACTATTCTAGTATTAGATCCACTTGATAATTCCCTTGGTTGTAGACATCTCTGTCTTGCAACCCCCCCATACCTGCTTCGGGTGAGACTGCATTTGTTTCGCAGGTGTAGCCAAAAGGGCTAGTAGTTAGGGCTTGTTGGTACGCTGTTGGAGTTGAACCCTGGGTTTGCCCCTGTGCCAACAAATGGTTCCGTTGCCGGGACAAGAATCTTCTTGAGGGAATGTCAAGGTGGTTTCCATCAAAGACGGAGATTCAAAAGTGGATAGAGGATCAGGAAAAAGACTTCGCTGAAGCCCATAACAAGAACCCTAATCTTAGTACATAGGATTGGGTGGAGAGACATATTTTTACTGATATACACGAGATATTCTTTGGAGGAATCCATCAGGGGCTATATGAGTGGTTAGCCAGGTTGGCAGATACCCAGTTTGAGGTCAGATCTAGACCTCCTGTAGTTTGAACGTCGACGCTGATCAAGAAGGTCAAGAGAGTTGACAACGTCGTGTCAAGAGAAGTAGATCATTGGTTTGATAGCACCATTGGAGGGTACATCACCGAGTTTGTTGTTGATCGATTAGAGTCATATAGCTAAGCTGAGAGATATTTCTTCAAGGGACCTAGAGAATTTTTTTTACATTTTCTAAAGTTGAGAATCAAGATGCTATTGCATGAGAAGAACATATTGAAGATACAGTAGATCGATCAGACTTAAAAAGGCTAATGTTCAAGAATTCAGACAACGACAACGACATAGAGGCTGGACAGACACGCAGTGGGAGAGTGTTCAGAGAAGTTCATCTTGCGAACCTGTTCAAGAAGAACTACAGGGATGAGGGTTTGTACAGTGGAGAAGAGGCAGATATGACAGACAAAGAGCCTTCAGAACCCCCTAGGGTAGAGGAAGAGGAAGCTGAAGAACTTCACTGGGAAAAGCCAGAAAACTCAGAAACTGTGCAGACTATTGAAGTAGGTACTATTAACACTCCTGTTGGTTCAACAACATTAAGCAATCAGAGTAATCAGAGTTACCAGATGGTTTAGAGTACTATTACTAGTAGTCCACCACATACTCAGACGGGAAACCTAGGAAGATCTATGGAAGATGAGATGAGACTCCCTATCTTTAGGGGAGATGGATCTGAAGATCCTGATCAGCATTGGTTTCTGTGTGAAGCCATATGGAATATTAAAAATGTCACCGACTAAGCTATTAAAAGAACCCAGTTTAGTACTACCCTTCGAGATCACGCACTAAGCTGGTACATGAAGCTTGTCCAAGGACTTGCATAGCCTAAGTCGCTGAACGAGATCAAGAATGCATTGATTTCCGAGTTCAAGAAACCCAAGTCAGTGTCAAAATGTATTATAGAGATAAAAGAGATCAAGCAGAAGATAACTGAACCTGTCTGGGAATTCGACCAAAGATTCAAGGACCTTGACAGGCCGATTGACTTTTCAGATCCCAGATGAGCAGAACAAAGAGTGGTTCATTGTTGCCTTGTTACCACACATCAGAGTTCCTTTGATGCAACAGAAGATTGCTTTTCAGGTTGAGGCACTGGATATCGCCATGAAGTTAGAATCAACCCCTATGGGAGAATCTAGATCAGGTATGAGTCAGATCTTGATTTAGCTGACTAGATTTTCTTTGCAGGTTGAAGATATGAAGAAAGACAAGGAAAAATATAAAAGAGAAGACATCTGGTGTGTTAGATGCACGTCAGAAGGCCATGACAAGGAACACTATCCCCTATTCCATGAATACTTGGCCTCTGGATCTCCGAGCCCTTTGAAGCAAGTCACTTTACCCTGGTGCGAAGTATGTCGAAATAGACATCGCCTTGGTGAGTGCTATTACATGAAAAAATATGTTTAGACACCCACAAATTTGTATTGGATGTTCTGTAAGTCCATGGGACATGATGATAGGGATTGTAGGGCTTATGATATCATGCATGAAAGTTCAAGAGACATATACAAAATTCAAGGCGAAGTACAACAAGAAGGAAACACTACGCAGTACAACTCCCCTAGGAGAGGAAACTTAATCCTAGCAGTGGATTCAGGTGAGGAGGAAGAGGAGGAGGTATGGGTCCAGGCTGAGGACAGATCATCTGTTATAACTGCGCACAACCAGGACACTTGGCAAGGGACTGTCAGAACCCTTGTACCACTTGCAACTATTGCAACTCTTTCAAACACGTTATAGAGGAATGTCCAACATTGCTGGCTAAAATTCAAGAGAAACGAGGACCTCATCATAATCCACATATACAATTGATCAAATAAGAACCTTGCGAAGAATACCCTAGAGTCGCTTTTATTATTAGAGGAGGCGCTGCTACAATAGAAGACAAACTGACTCAAGGAAATACTGTAGAGGATTTAGGAATCATGAAAGCTACAAAGAAGACCCAAACCTTTGATGCAAAGAAAGAAAGACAAATATTTGAGGAAGCAAGAAAAGAGTTCAAAGGAGACCAAGTTTATTCATCAAAGACATGACCAAAAGTAAGAGAATATGGAATGCCTCAGGCATTTAATCAATCTACTTCTCCAAGAGAAGGAAAAGAGGTAAGGAAGCTCATGGAATTTTTATATACTTTCTTTAAGTTGATTCAGGATGAAAGTGCTGTACAAGAGTTATAGAATTTAATCAGACAGTATGATCTAGGAAAGACTGACCCCTTACTGAATAGGGAAGTACACCAAATCACTAAAAAGAGAAGGACAAATAAGGAATTACACTTGAATTCTCAAATAGGAGAATATGATATAGACTATGTGGTCCTCGACTTAGGGTTGGAGGTCAATGTCATGATGGAGCAAACTTGGGCACTGATGGGAAAACCTAAGCTGATCTATTCCCCTATCAGGCCCAAGATGGCTAATCAGCAGGCTGTAAGCCCCTTTGGCAGACTAGAACATTTCCCTATGGACATCAATGGAGTAATAACATTTGCAGATTTTGAGGTAATGGAGATAGTTGATGACAACCGCCCTTACCCTGCACTGTTAGGAATTGATTGGGATTTCAATAATTCCACTGTGGTTGATTTAAAGAAAATATGAATGACATTTGAAAGAGATGGACTTAGGGTCATTGTGCCTTTAGATCCAGATGAAGGTCACCGATACACAAAACCCATTAGAGAGGAAGACCACACATATGAACTGGAAAACATATACAAACTAAAAACCATACAACATGATTACATTAATCCTACGACCGATGGAAACCTAAGCTGGCGAAGTGACAATGCATGTTCATCAGACTCAAAAAAAGCACTGGAGAACTGGCATAATAAAATGTATGAGGTATCTACAAGAAGATGTACTAGATTAACCAGAGAAGTTCGCTGGATCGGAAAAACAGTAAGTAAATTACCCACCTTTGATGGTCTGAATCCTTTAGAAACATTCTTTTTGAACTTTGAAGAAAGTGTACCAATGCAACAAAGATTGTTGGCAATGGATGATGCCCTGAAAGCAACCCCAACAAGATGGTGGGGGAGACATAATTTTTTTTTTACAGATTGGGTAGAATGTCGTACCTTGATGACAGTGCGGTTCTCAGCACAAGTAGAAGGTTGCGAAGTTTGGTACAAAGGTCGAAGCTGCCCAAAGGACCATGTGTGAAGCTGCGAGGAAGCCTGGAGAAACGTTCCTCAACAATAGTGGGTACATAAATTCATTAACACACTGGACACAACACCTATCAACTAGTACCTTCAAGCAGAGCTGCGCCTCATCACTACAAATTGGGAAGGTATGACTCAGAATTTTGTAACCACCTTCTTATTTGAGAGTCAATATCCTTCAGTAGATCAAGCATTACAGATTGTCAGACATAAAGTATTCGAGAAGGCATCTATCCTTCCTTTGGAACAAGAAGAGGACGAATGGACTGCGCCTCTCCAGAAACTACAAGGATGTTACAACATCAATGCTGATGAAGACGATGATCCGAGGACGGTGAACATCGCAGAAACAAATGCCCGGAGAGATGTGGAAGGACCTGGAGTTGAGCTACCATTCATTGGACATCCCATCAAGATTAAAAAATTCAATATTGGAGTCGAGGAGATACTGAAGCTTGCAAATGTCAGAGATTATTGGGATGCTGCTACCATTGACAAGATCACAAAACTACTACATGAGTATCAAGACTTCTTTCCAACCAAGTTCATTGATATGAAGGGAATCAAAGGGCCTATGGGAGAGATGAGGATCCCTTTGAAACTAGATTCAAGACCAGTCAAACAGAGACCCTACAGGTTGAACCCTAAATATAAGGAGAAAGTAAAGATTGAGCTTGACAGAATGCTGGAAGTTGGGATTATAGAACCCATGGAAGAATCAGAGTGGATTATCCCTATGGTGGTGCAAGATAAGAAGACATGAGAGATTAGGATCTGCGTAGATCTTAGAAAGCTGAACGATGCTTGTTTGCATGACCCCTTCCCTACACCATTCACTGACGAAGTGTTAGATAATGTGGGAGGCCAGGAAGTATATTCTTTTACAGATGGATTTTCAGGATACCATCAGATTCGGATTACCAAGGAAGATCGCCACAAGACCACATTTGCAACGGAATGGGGGCCCTATCAGTATACAATGATGCCATTTGGATTGAAGAATTCCCTAGCCATATTCTCTAGGGTGGTGGCCGAAGCATTCAAGGAGTTCTTGCACAAATTTCTAGAATCATATTTTGATGATTGGACTGTCTTTAGTTTATTAAATAATCATATTGAATGTCTAAGGCTAATGTTGGACAAATGTAGGAAATGTGAAATTTCCTTGAATCTGAAGAAATGCATCTTCTTCTCACCATTTGGAGTGATGTTAGGTCATATTGTATGTAAGCAGGGATTTCTGGTCGATCCATCTAAAATTTCCATTATCATTGATCTACCCCCTCATACTTCAGTCAAATAGCTACACACTGCGCTGGGACACACAGGATATTACAAGAAGTTCATTAAAGGATATGACCAGATTACAACACCCATGGAGAATCTTTTGAAGAAAGATTGTCAGTTCAATTGGACAAAAGAATGCCAGCAAAGCTTCGACACACTGAAACAAAAAATGGTTACTGCGCCCATTCTAGTCTTCCCAGATTGGAGCAAGGAATTTCACGTACATGTCGATGCATCTTCCATTGAATTAGGAGTTGTGTTAGTACAATCGGGTGAAGGAGATATTGACCACCCATTAGATTTTTCTAGCAGGAAGCTATCAACAACAGAGGTCAACTACACCACTACTGAGTGAGAAGGGTTAGCCATGGTGTATGCACTGCATAAATTTTTCCACTACTTGTTGGGAGGGCACTTTAAAATGTTTATTGATCACTCTACGCTCAAATAACTAGTCAACAAACTAGTGTTGGGGGGAAGAATATGCAGATGGATTCTTCTCTTTCAGGAATATGATTTTGAGATCATAGTCAAGCTAGGAAGAATGAACAAGGGTCCTGACCACTTGTCAAGGTTGGCACATGGAGAAGAGCCCACTAGTTTGGAGGATGCACTGGCGGATGCACAACTGTTAGCAATTAGAAAGAGTGATGACCACTTTACAGAAATAGTCCAGTTCCTGTCAACAGGAATGGCACCTAGTGAGTATACAATCCCTCATAAGAAACAACTAGTAGTGCGCACTGCAGACTATTCGCTTATAGATGGACAACTATTCAAAATGGGGCCTGATGAGATATTGAGAAAATGTATTATGGAAGCAGAGCGACCATTGATCCTCGCAGAAGCTCATGAAGGCATCGCAGGAGGACATTACGCAGGGAAAGAAACTGTGTAGAAGGTTCTGAGAGATGGCCTTTGGTGGCCTACCTTACACAAAGATGCTAAAGACTATTACAAGGCTTGCGATGTATGCCAAAGAGTTGGAAAACTGTATAGAAGAGATGAAATTCCATTAGCATCACAACTGACCCTACAAGCATTTGAGAAATGGGCCATTGACTTTGTGGGACCCATAAACCCACCAAGAAAGCGCACAAGAGCAAGGTACATCATCACTGTGACATAATACTTGACTAGATGGGCTGAAGCTAGAGCAGTCAAGGACTATAGTGCAACTACAACTGTGTGCTTCATATTTGATGACATCATAACCAGGTTTGGATGCCCAAAGATCCTTATGAGTGATCAAGGCACACATTTCATAAATAATACTTTTGAAGCCTTGACTGAGGAATTTGCAGTCCACCATCAGAAGAGCACACCTTACCCTCCACAAGAAAATGGTACAGTGGAAACATTCAACAAGATCTTGGAAACAATGTTGATGAAGATTTGTAGTGTGAACAAGGATGACTGGGATTTAAGAGTACCCACAGTACTTTGGGCCTATAGAACCACTTGTAAAAAATTAACAATGCAGACCCCCTTCAATTTGGTTTATGGTCTCAAAGCTGTTGTTCCAATGGAATACCTGGTGCCAAGATTAATAATTGCTGCTTTTATAGATATGGATGACTCTTGTACTGTTCAAGAGAGGCTCACGTAGTTGGTCGAACTCGAAGAAGACAGATTTATTATAGGATTCCATCAACAAGTACAAAAGGAAAGAGAGAAGGCCTATCATGACAGGCACATCAAGAAGAAGGCATTCAAGCAAGGTGATCTAGTGCTGGTATACGAAAATAAGTTCATGAAGCATCCTTGGAAGTTCAGAATGCATTGGTTTGGGCCATATGAGATCACCTATACTACAGAAGGAGGAACTGCATAGTTGAAGACTTTGAAGGGAGAATGGAAGGATGGATTAGTGAATGGGAGCCGACTGAAGTTGTACTATGACAACCAACTACCTCGCAAATCTAAGTAAAAGAATAAGAAAAAGGGTCTAGGTACCAGGTGTAGTTGAAACTGGGTACCAGACACAGAAAAGACAGTCTACACAAGGAAGGAGAGGAGGCATAGAACAAAAGGAAGAGGGTGCACTGCATAGTCTGGAGTCGAAGTAAAATAGAAAGATCAGATCTGAAGTGCCTCGGGACGAGTCATAGGTGAGTGTTGGGGGCTTGTTGGCCCTTGGTTACGGAAGTAAGAAAATATTGAGGATGAGAAGGCAAAATGAGAATTTCGTAGAAAACATAGTGACTATTACTGGGTCAAAGTGAGAAAAAGAGTAGAAAATACAGAGCGAAGTCTGAGAAGGCAAGCCGTTGGATGAGGAGATCAAGGATGACAGGTCAACAAGGAAGAAGGACCATGGAAAGCTCAGCAAGAGGAAGAAGCCACCATCAGATTCTTTGGAGCACCGCGTGAGAAAGAAGGAAAGACAGGCTAGTAAAGCCCTGAAAACCCAGGTCTAGTTGACCTAGGGTTTTAGACACCTAGGGTTTTGACACCTAGGTTTCGACCTAAGGATGTCAGTGTGTGATTGTAATGTATAAATAAGAACCTATATGAGGGAAGAGGGTTGTTTCGAGTTGGTGGGGTCTAATCATATTGAAATGAGTGATTATTGTTGTGAGAGAGAGAGGAGCGGAGTACACGAACCTTCTGGTATTGTAATATCTTCAGTTGGGTGCGAAGATCAACCCTGCAGCTGGGTGCACAGGGATGGGAGAGATAGAAAGAAGAGGAGAGAAGATCTGTTGGTTAAAAGCACAGATCATAACTATATGCTTTCATCTTAATATATCATAAAGCACAGTTCTGTGGATGTATCCCTAGAGAGAGGGTGAACCACGCATATTTTGTGTGATGTGTGATTGATGCTCTATTCTTTCCATTTGATACACTGTTATTGCAATATTGTGATAGATTTGATAAGATGTATGGAATAGATATAAGCTGGTAAGTGATATATGCATGTTGTACGGTTCTAGTATTAGATCCACTTGATAATTCCCTTGGTTGTATACATCTCTGTCCTACAACCCCCCCATAGCTGCTTCGGGTGAGACTGCATCTGCTTCGTAAGTGTAGCAGAAAGGGACAATAGTTAGGGCTTGTTGGTACACTCTTGGAGTTGAACCCTGGGTCTACCCCTGTGCCAACACCCCCCCATGCCCACCCTCATACTTTTTCTCCAATATTTCCCACCACCACCACCTTCATCATCTCATCATATATGAGGGTTGGGGTGGTGGGAAATATTGGAGAAAATGTGTAGGGGGAATATTGGAGAAAATGTATAATACATTTTCTCCAATATTTCCCCCCACCTCCTCTTCATATGAGGGTCAATGTAGGGGGAAATATTAGAGAATATATATATGTGTGTGTGTGTGTGTGTGTGTGTGTGTGTGTGTATTTTCCCCCACCCTCACCCTCATATGAGGGTGGGGGTTATATATATTTTCCAATATTTCCTCCCACCCGTGGGGGGAAACACATTTTCTCCAATATTTCTCCCCACCCCCACCCTTGAGAAAATGTGTTTCCCCCCACCCCCACCCTCATATGAGGGTGGGGGTGGGGGAAAATATTGATGAGGGTGGGGGTGGGGGGAAATATTGGAGAAAATGTGTTTCACCCCAGATGAGGGTGGGGGGATATATTGGAGAAAATGTGTTTCCCCCCATCCCCACCCGTGGGGGTGGGGGAAAACACATTTTCTACAATATTCCCCCCCACCCTCATATGAGGGTGGGGGTGGGGGAAATCACATTTTCTACAATATTCCTCCCCACCCTCATATGAGGGTGGGTGTGGGAGGAAACACATTTTCTCCAATATTTCCCCTGACCCTCACCCATATGAGGGCGGGGGTGGGGGAAAACACATTTTCTCCAATATTCCCCCTCACCCCCACCCTCATATGAGACAATATTTCCCTCCACCCCCACCCTCACCCTCATATGAGGGTGGCGGTGGGGGGAAATATTGGAGAAAATGTATTTCCCCTAGAAAATTTATAAAGCATTCTCTCCACCCGCATACCCTCACCCCCACCCCTATTTATATGAGGGTGGGGGTGGGGGGAAATATTGGGAAAAATGTATATTACCCCCATCCCCACCCTCATACCCCCACTCGAGTGGGGGGGGGGGAATATTGGAGAAAATGTATAATACCCCCACCCCCACCCTCGAGTGGGGATATGCAGGTGGGGGTATTATACATTTTCTCCAATATTTCCCCCAACCCCCACCCCCAACCTCGCCCTCATATAAATATTGGAGAAAATGTATAATACATTTTCTCCAATATTCCCCCCCACACCCACCCTCATATGAG
>ML784297.1:600213-666918 GCA_009831015.1 Picea engelmannii | reverse complement strand
TATTGACTTTATTTTTCACAATTTAACAACCCCCTTTATGAATGAACATGATAATATATTGCTTAACAAGGTGAATCCCCTGTGATACCATCATAGGCCTAGGAATGTAATTATATCAAGGAAACCCTAGATTTTATAGAATCATAAACCCTAGGTTCCATCCCATTCTTCTAAGGTGTCTAGAAATAAAGTCAAGTGGAAGGAGGTTAAACCCTAAGATTTATGCAATCATAAACCTTGTATTTCAACCAATAAGATAAATTTTAGGGGGATAGACAATCAAAATCCCTAACTTAACCTTATATGCTTCAACAAATTATGATGGAGAAGAAAGGGAAGGGGATAAAAAATCTTAATCCTTCCTTAGGGTTTATAACAAAATCATTCAAAGATACAAGATAACATGCAACTATTAACCATATAATAGAGAATACACCAAATACACCATGAACAAGCACTTAAACTTGGAATAGAACTCTTACTATGCCAAATCTCTATGCATGAGGAAACCCTAGTCTCATGAGCATCCACTAAAACAAGAAAAATCATCCACAAGACTATCCTCGAAAAGCTACACACAAGTACTCCATAGTATAAAAGAAGATAAGAGATCTATAGAAGTGATTATCCACAAGTGTGAGTTATGATTTACAAGGATGGATCACTAGCCTCTTTATATGTGACAACCCTAGCACAATATCCCTCAAAAATACCTAAAAACATAAAATGTCCAGGATACAAGGTGGATAGGTCATGGTCAACCCTAAAATTAGCCTCAAATAATAATAAGACATGCTAATACACCAAAACATCCCCTCAATTATCACATGTGTGAGTGCATGATGCTCCAACAAGGGTGATGTCATACTCTAGAAGGGTACAAGAGCCTCCAAAGACCACTTATCATCATCAAAAGGTGAAAATCAAGGAGAAAGATCACACCTCCTCATCAAAAGTCATGTCTCATCATCAAAGGACCCCAAATCATCATAAATGATGGGTGCCTAATGGTAGGTATCCCCCCTCATCATCAAAGCATCATAATGCATGATTTCATCATCAATATTCTTAACATTCAAGGTGAAAAGGTCAACTTCCAAGGTGGTAAGTGGTCTTTCATATCTCTAAGAGGTGTCTAATCATATCCAAAAGCAACGTCCTCAACTCAAAGTCCAATGTGGCTTTGGGGTTCACTATCCAAAGTGTAGGGATTCCTACCCATATGATAGCCAATCTAATCATATCTGCAAAATATGAGTTGATATATCCATCTTCCAGGGTCCAAGAGGTATGGGAAGGTTCCCCAAGGCATGTCCAACCATTAAGAGGTGCAACGTCTTGTATCAAGGGTGCAACATTCTCTATGTAGTGCAAACTATTATGGGTGTCATGATCAAAACCTCCTCCAAAGGACAATTTCAAGTGCACCATGGTCAAACAAATCCATAGAATCAAGTAAGACCAACAATCATGAGATACAAGAGTCATTATAATCTTACAAAGTAAGCCATCATTTAATACAAAATCCTAAGTAATTCACAATGGGTATCTTCTTCAAACTTCACATTAGCTCAAGACTTTATGCAACTTGGCAAGTTTAGGTATGGGAGGACTAGCAGAGATCCTATTATTTGTTCCAATACCTAGGTAGAGGGATAGTTCCTGAGAAAACCCATCAAAGTGTAAATATGGTGAATGAAAATATTCTGTGGTTACTTCATGGTGATGGAGTCATTAACATGCAAGGTATAATGCATGGTCCATTTCCATGAGCTCCTTTGAAGAGGGAGGGATTTCTTCTTTGAGATACCCTTTTCTCGATAGTGTGTGTATTCCAAACCCCTTTATTGTCTTTTGATATTCATTTTATGCATTGCAAGTCCCCTTTTCAGGTTTCAAGTACTTTATTCTTTCTTTTCTTTCTTACTGGGATCAAGTCCTTTTAATTGATATAGATTCGGTGCAATAGGACTAGCGGAATCGCCTCATAATGAGGGGGTAGATATTAATTTGACCTTTGGATTTTAAATTTGGTCATTCATTATCCCATCATTTCTTCTTTCTTTTACAACATTATTTTTTTCTTTTTTATTATTCATTTTTTCTAGCAATTGCATCAACCTCGACATTTTATCCCTGCTTCTCATAGGAGGATGAACTATGGGAATTTCTAGCATACATGTAACAACAATTAGAGAATTTTAGTACACTACAAAATTCCCCATGATGGAAAGTGTTAATTATGGGGAGAGTGGTACATTACCACTATCAAAGCCTCTCAGTAGTACCCATGTTCCCCAAGAGTAACAACACTAGACTAGGATACAAATGATGGTCACCAAGGTGAATCATAGGAATCCAATCTTATGATTCATTATCCAACTTCAACCAATTATCCTCACCTAAATTCCTAATTCATTAAATATGACACTTTATATGAAACAATGACTAGTGTACCTCATAATATGTTGGACCACCATCATCTGATGAACCATGTTGATTAAGTGTGATAAGATAAGATGAATGAGGAGGGAGGCATCTGGCAAGTTGTTATCTATGGAGAATATTGATCATCATCATCATTAGGATCATTGTCTTCATTGCAGACCATGAGACATGATCTCTTCTAGTTAACCCTAGGTGAGAGGGGGTAACATCTGGCTCCAACATGGGGACATGTGCTAACCGTAGATCGCATGAGAACCTAAAAATATTTGGTACTCCAAGACCTATAACCTTCATCACTCTAGTAAAATATTGTTGCATTCTAACATAAAATCATGAACGACCAATGACGGGGGGATGTTATCCACCCTTGTTTATGAAAAATATAAAACCAATGCGAGAAAGAAAAAAAAATCCATGTTCATCAATATATGTGCTAAACTAACATGTCTATCATAAGGCAACATAGATTCATAATAAATAAATAAATAACATCAATAAAATATAATGCAATAAAACAAGCACGCAACATGACCTACTCTAACTACTCTACTCTAAACCTAAGAAGTCAGGATCCTTTAGCATAATAAGGCTTGAGGAGGGATCCACTAATGGGTAGTGGCATTCTCCTTCATTTCAACATGGAAAAGTAAAAGGAATCATTCCTAGATTTCTTCTCAATCTTATAAGTTCCTTGCCATAAACAGTCAAATTCCTTGCACATATTGGGCTGAACCTTTCTCTTGTCCCACATAAGTACTAATTTTTGTTGTTGAAAATATTCACCTCTTACATTAGGATCAACCATTATGTTATCTTCTTGAGTATCCCTCTTTTGAACTAAGGTAGGAGGATGGGACTTGATCAAGAAAATTTTATTTTGATCATCTTCATGTAAATGTATTTTTTCTTCATTACATTGATTCAACATTGTGATAGAGCCAAACTCTTTGTCTTTATATTTATCAAGTTGCTCCTGGTTTTCTTCCCTTTTGGGTCGTATCACATCATTAATAATATATTCTTGCGTAGAGGGAAGAATGACCAAGCCATGAGAATGATTAGGATCAAAATGAGGGTCTATGAACTCTTCACTGAATCTATAACAATGGTCTTCTTCATGAAGCTTCAAAGATGTGTCAAATTCATGATCACTCCAAGCATCCTTATTGTGAGGATCTTCTACATGGCTCTTCATCCTTGGCTGGTTCTACAAAGTAGCATAGCCTTCATCTCTGATTGGGATGGTGGCATAGGAGAGGTCCATTTGCAAATTACTACCCAAAGTTGCATCCCACTTTTTAGATAAAAGCATCCCCCAAGCATCAGGCACATCAATTAGTACAACATCCATTACAATAGCAACCTCAATCTAATTGGCAAGGTGAACTTCAAGGTATTCAATCAAAATGCATGCCCTAATAGCTTTGAATTCAATCCCACATACATTCTTATAAGGCCTTGTTATTTTTAATTGTAACTCATTCATGGCCTTCAAAGTCATCACATTATCAGAATTCCCGGAATCAAGCATACAATTACCAAACCAAAGGTCATTAACTACTATATATATGAAAAAAGGTGCATGTTCCTCCTTAATTCATTCAAAATTATTATCTTGCAATAATATAGGAGTATCCTCAGACTCTTCTTGGACACTTAGGAACCTTTTTACCTTGATCATTATAGAAGGAATCTTCATTAAATTAGTAAGGGGAACATGTATATTAACATTTTCCAAATATTAGCCATATCGATATTCAAGTCTCTATCATTACTCTTAGGAAAGATTGGTTGGGGAGGAGGATTATCACTTGATGGCAAAGGAGGCCTTGATTGGGGAATTCTAGAGTCACTAGGAAGGGTTTCAAGCACATTCTTATTTCTAGTATAAACTTGAATTTCTATTTTCCTGAGCCTCTCCCTTGAATCTCCATCCATTTGATTCAAAATTTCCATCCTATCTTTCCTAGAAGCCTCTTGCTTAGCTCACTCAAGTTGTTCCATAGTCACATTGAAATAATCTTAGGAAGATATGGTATAGATGGGATCCAATGTATCAATAAAATTCATAGGGTCATGATTGTTAGGGTCCTCATTATTACCATAACCACCATGAAGTTTAGGAAACTTATTCTCCCAATGATAATCTCCACAAGGAAAACACAAAGGGCCCTCTTCTTGGTTTATGATATTTTTAGGTGCTAAGGTATTAGGAACTCTTTTCTCATTTGGAGGTCCAGGTTTTCATTCTGGGTTTCATCATTGTGGTTGGCCATTGTATTGAGGTCTTTGAGGTAAAGATTTTTGTTGATCCCTTTATATGTTACTAATATTATTCATCACGAGGCTTTGATTTTGAGAAATGTTGGTTATTATTTCTTCAAATCTATAGGTCAACAATGTCACAGTGTCTTGAGTAGGATCATTATTATGTAAATTTCTTGGTTTGTTCACGTCCTTGGCTCTAGGAGCGTGGAAAGGTTCCACCTTAGAATATATAATATTTTATTCAATCTTAGTGGCTTGATATTGTGCTTCTCCAATATTCTTTGGGGGCTTATCCTTATGCATAAATGCAAATTTCCCTTCAAAGGCATTGGTATAGAGGAGAAGGACAAAAACATCCTTTGGACTAATATCGTAAGGAATTTGTTGGAGAAAGTTCTCAAATACGGAATCAAATTATTTAACAGTTTCATTCTCTTTCTTATTTATTTCATTAAATTGTAGCAAGAACACCCTAGGATCTTTCTTAGTACCTGTTGAGGGGTCCTAAATTCTTTTAACTCAATAGTAGGAACCAAACCCACCACCAAGGCCCAATTAGACTCTACAACGTTTAATGGTGGAATGGTTCTCTAGATCTTGCGATCCGGCCAATTAATCAATGGGCTTTACATTTTCTTGTGAAAGCTCCTCCTTCAGTTCGAACATTCTCTTTTTGTATTTTCTCTTATAGGTGGGACTGATACAGGATAAAATATAGTATAAATCAACTGGGTAACAAAGTGGGAAATCTTAACTACTTGAGAAGGTTGATCTTGGGATAACCGACGTGCTCAAACATGCAGACAATGATCCTTACACCTACAAAAAGCCTAGTACTAATACATTAACCTGCTGGTGCTCCAATTATTGTCTGAGATAAGATTATCAGGAGAAAACATGCATGCAATAAATGATGGCAAGAAAAATAGTTTCCTTAACTCTAATCATCAATCACATATTAACACAACAATTTACTTTTCATCATTAAAGACAAGAACTATAAAAATATTGAATCGGATAACTTATCAAAATATTCAAAGGCTCTTACTCGTTACATCATCCATTCATGAGATAAAAATCGGAAATAATTCTTCTTCAGATCCAATCACCATGATTTTGATGAAAAATACAAACTTGTCTCTGGTCCTAAACATGACTTCTCAATTAAGGTAGCTCCAAAATAGTTCTTTACAAATCCAAAAATGAGGGTCTTTGCAACAACCATCGACCTTTTCTAACAAGTTGATCCTCTTATTTATAACATATTATTAACTAAAAATAACTATCAAAGTGTAGCTTAGTAAAACAAAAAATCACCGCATGGTGCTTTCATCGCTTAGTATTCCAAAAGTCATGAAATAGTTTCACTTGAGTGGATGACTCTTCTCGTACTCCGACCATTGGATGAAGAGATCCTTGCATGTGTTGGAATACAGAAATTTGTGTTGGTCCATTGGGGCCGAAAGGATTTCCTTTATCTCTACTACCTGGGCCCAATACTTGACTACTCTGGCACTTAACTTCTGCAACTCGGTCTGAGCCTTGATCGAGTGTTCCATGAACTGCTGCACTTGTCCTGGCGTCATGTTCTCCACCTTTTCTATCTCCATAGCCCACAATGAGTCTTGTTCAACATGTAATTTGACTATGTCATGCAAGTCGACAAAGTCATAGGGGGTGTTGAATTCTGGGAGGATGATGTCTCTCATCGCTCAATTGACCTTGGTCCAACTGTTTTCACACTCAACCCATTTCTCTTGGATTTCCTGATGAGGTTCTTGGGCCATTTTCTCCTAGTATTCGGTTGACTTATTTATGTGATCAATGTTGCTATTCCTTACCATCCGAATGTCGTGCTCTTAGGCGTCTCGGCCCTGCTGAACGACACTGATGTAGTCGATCCTCTCCATGGATTGGTGTGCTTTCTCATACCGCCTCTCCATATCTTTGTACATCGCCAGTGCCATGAGGGTGTCTTCTTGGAAATCAGCTATTCTTGCAGTTAAAAGGTGCTACTCATTTGTAAATTTATTGTAGGCATCCTGGAATTCGTTTCTCAAGAACACTGTGGCATGTGTGGAGTCCTAATGATATTTCTCCAAATGGCGTAGATGTTCCAACTACTTCAACGCAGTGATTAACTCCTCTTCATCCATTTTCTCTCTATTCAATGTGGCATCTGTGATTGCCATCCCTGCACCGATAATCTCATATGTCTTGGCATGCTCCGTGCTAATCAATTTTTACTCTGTGGTGATGAGGATGGAACAATCCAGAGTAAGCCTCCTATTCTTGGTGGTTCTTTTCACGATGGATTTCCTCTTTTGGTCATATTACATGGATTGTATATTAGCAACCTCATCCATGGGTTCAGGAATTTGTTGATCTCCCCAAGTAAGCATATTTACCAAGCTCCCGACGATGTAAATATATTCGAGATTGGGTTCTTGAACCTCTTCTGTGTGTTCTGAAGGTGCAACCTCTGGTTGTCGCTCATTGGGAGGTAGAGTATCGACTGAAATTGAATCATCAGGGGTAGGGTCGATACTTACTTGATAATCGACTATTGAGATGTAGATTTCCTGTTGTGAAACTTCTTCCTTTTGTTCACCTATTCTTGGTTCTACCGTCGGACTATTCACTTGGGTCCCCGGTACATCGAGTAGCTAGGTGTCTAGGACACTTTTGGCCTCCTGTTCATTCTTTGGAAGGCCCCGAATTTGAGTGTTGGGAGTTGGGGAAGATGCTTTCTCAGGCTCCTTTTCCTCTGTGATTTTCACCAGAGTCACCAAGGACACCTTTGAACTTTCCTCATCCTCATAGATTGTTATCAAGTCATGGAGGGGGTTTGGTGCACTTTCCCTCCTTGATGTTCTTGCTACCTCAGGCTAAGTCGAAATGTCCCCTAGCGATACGTCTTGTGGCGCTGAAACTTCAGATTTGTCTGACCCGATGATTTCTTCAATTTGCATTGGTTCTAGACCACTTGGACCTGTTGGACTTCCGACTGGGTTGTTAGCAGGGACCCTTGTTATTATTGCGAGGTTTGGGTTATCCTGCAGCTGATCAATTACTCTCTATTCTTGTTCTATCATGAGCAATCCCCTCGCCTATGTTGTAATGTCCCCACTTTGGGACATCATTATATTACATAGTGTTATGATGACTAGAGTAGCCAGATGGATGTTATAGCAAGTACAAAGACTATTGAGGGGTATTTTGGGGTCTGACTTACATCAATCATACTATTTCATCATTATGATCCATTCTGCATAGCTTGGCTTTGGTCCCGTTGCATTCCGACGATTTCCATGATTTTGAGTTATTTTGGGCTATAGGTTAATTAAATTTACTAAGGAGGTCATATTGGGCATAATACTTGGAGGAACCTCTTAGTGTAATATCTCATTGGAATCGGGAGGGACAAAAATACAGGATGGGATGATGAGAAGTGACTTTTAGTGGCCAAGGAAGCCACACGGAGAGATAAGGTACTTTTCAGAGGTAAAATGGTTAATTAATTAATTAAAGTGATTTAATTAATTAATTAATAATTAAATAAAGTAAAGTCACTTTGGAGAGACAAGGTGAGAAGGAAGGATAAAAGAGAGGCAAGGGCCTCTAATCTCACATTTTCAGGTTGTTTATCATTTTAATATCTAGCTTCTTGCTAGTGAGCCCATGCCTTGGGGGTTGAAGGTTTTGACTTAACAAACCCTAGAGATCAGCTCGGTGGTGAAAGATCCCACCCAACCTAATCCAAGCTTGGTAATGGAGGTGAAAGATTCCTCCCTCACCATTCTACATCAAATCTACTCAACTTCATAGGGGTTCTACATCAACCACAAGTACAGAGAAAGAGAGGGCACACCATTGAGGGTTTTGAGCAAGGGGGCACATTTGTGGAGCTAGATCAGTTCGATCTAGCCAAGGAGAAGGGATTTACCCAAGAGGAGGGAACAATTGTGAAGTGGATCTACTCATGAGAGGGTTCCATGCTTCATTCTTCAGCTAGGTATCTATCCTATCTTGTTCCTAGACATAATATCTATTCTTCTAGAGTGTTTTGCTTGCTATTGATGCCAAGTAGGAGGAGGGCCAAATTATCTGGGGTTTCAGTCATCTAGGAAGGTGCAAGTCAAATAAAGGATTATTCATTTGGATGATCATCTCTTCACAAATCAACCCGAGACTTCATCAGAGGTGTGACCTTAGCCCAATCTACACTTCCTGTGATTTTCAGAGTATTTGGAGGCCTCTAGAAGGAGGGCCAAATTGTTGGGTGTGTTCAGTCTTCCATCAGGGTGCAACTTATCAAGTTGGGGGTTTGACACTTCAGAGGATAGAGATCTCATCATATTCTTCATCTATTGCATTCATATGGCCTTTGGAGGCTTGTAGCTTCTATCCTTGATCTTGCTTGAGGATCACCTTCACTTTTCTATTAGCTCTTAGCTATATTGTACCAGATTTGCAGATTCATTGTATCAAGGTCTTCTTCTATTATGAATAATATCAGATATGACGTATTTTTGGGTTTGTCTCTTATATTGTTGATCTTGCATCTTGTTGAGGTATGTTCCATTGCTACATCTATTTGATTATTTCTGCAAATACACATAAAAACCATCAATATAAACCCTAGTGTAATCTAAAAGACCAAATCATTAAAGTGTTTGACGAAATGCCACAACCAGAAAACAATTAAAAATTCATGGAAAAACGCAATGTTCTTAGCACCTTGGCTTGGGAACATTACAGTGGTATCATAGCTTAGACTCCTGCTACCCTGGGGGATCTTCCATAAGGAAATATGGAGTCTATAGACTTCGCTAGAGAGGCGGTGTGTTGTGAAAGGGAATATCACGCCCTTAGTGAGATATTTAAGGCTCAAGTAACACTCCAACAATTTATATCGATGAAAAATCCCAGGTGGAGAAAATATAAGGTTACACATTGGGCCAACATAGTAGTGGGAAACAAAATATGGAGGGAAGCACAGAGCATTCCTACAACTAGTAGGAGAAGGAAACTTTGCTACAGTTGCAAGGTGCCTTGGAAACTAGATCATAGGTGCAGGGGTAAAGGTAAGAAACACATTATTGAGGTGCACTATGACAGTGATGATGAGGTGTGTGAGGATACATAGCTATATGCTTATTTTGAGAAGTATTATGATGCTAGTGACTCTTGCACATAGGCTAGTGATTCTTGCACGCTTGAAGAGGATAGTGACCCTTGTGCATTGGAGGAACAATGGGATGGATAGGATGATAGCACCTGTGTTTCAACAGTCATATCACATAGTGTTGATGACCTTACACCTCAGTAGAGTGATGACACTAGTGGGAATTCACACGTGTTAGCACCTAGACCTGATGAGCTTCCTATGATGAACGTGACACATTTTTCATCTTTCCAAACACCCATGATAGCCATGACACATGAGGATATCAATGGCATTCCAGATATGATGGAGGAGCTGTGTGTGAGGGATGTACACCAGGGACATATGGATCCACAGACCCAGGAGGAGAGATACGACGTGCTGATAGTTGAACCTACACATACATATCAATATGAGGAGAGTGAGTCACTTCTTTTGGAGACTCGATTGTTTGATCAGATGGCAGAGACTGACAGTTTGACGGGACACTTACTTCCAAGACCGGCTTGTAGTGATGAGTATGTACTCCTTATTGGTCGGGATGACCAAAGCACGTGTCTGAACACATCTATATGGGATCCAGGTGCAAATGATAGTAGCAGGGTGAGTGTACAGGAGGATAAAGCATCTCATACAGGATACAGTGTGATTTAGAGGGAGCTAGCAGTTGGTGATGGTGTGAAGTGGCATACATCAGGACCTGGTAACACAGTGAACATGGAGCATTTTAGTACTTTATCTTTTACAAAGAGTGTTGTTGGGGATTTCAGGGTTGATACTAGCAGTGAGGGGCATGAGGTAGCACCTCTGCATGACTATGATCAGGAGTCACGCTACTTGGTAGGACAATTCAGAGATAGTGAGGACATGATCATGGCAACCACTAGGCACATTGATGACACACATGCATTGGTGGTTGATTGTTGATGGAGGGAATTGATGGCACATGATATTTCAGATAGGGGATTTACCATAGATGAGTTTCATACTCTCATGAGGACCGACTACCAATAGTTATTGATGGTCAAGGATATATATTGGGGGTTGGAGAGATGTATCACGAGGCCTTGAGGGAGCAGGATTTGGAGGTGGACAAACTCACTCATGAATTGGAGAGCACTCGAGGATTCTTGAGAGGAACAT
This sequence comes from Picea engelmannii, assembly GCA_009831015.1. NCBI lineage: Eukaryota > Viridiplantae > Streptophyta > Pinopsida > Pinales > Pinaceae > Picea > Picea engelmannii. Next base: position 655,892 of record ML784297.1, on the reverse strand, counting down.
AGACAACCCTTCAATAATCAGAGTCTAGGTCAGAGGAGATTCTTGAGGATATTAGACAGAGTCAGATATATCCTTCAATCACATTGCTAGGGGATGTTGGAGGCTTAGTAGAGGAGCACCAGTTGATGGAGGAGCATGAGGAGTACCCAGGATCACCGACGAGTATGGAGATTTTTGATTTGGGTGTGCAGGAGCTACCCTCCACGAGGATCTTTGAGACAGTCAAGCACTCACATATGCATGGGGACTCCAGAGCTAGGGGAAACTATGAGGACACTTCCATTGGTGTCCCAGGAGCAATGGAATTTCCTACAGAGGGTGACCTAGTAATACACCTAGGATCCATAATACTGCAGGAGTATACAGGAGATTACATGAGTATGCGGGAGCATACAATGGTGAGTGATAGTACACAAAGACATGCAGAGGTTTACGGTGGGAGTCAGAGGAGTGTATCGGCTTGCAGGGAGGAGACACACTTAGTGGAGCATGGAGATGTCTCTCCTTGGCAGCAACACATAGTATTGGAGGATCACCTTCACAGTAGAAACAACCATAGTGGTGATGATGATTGGGATTCAATGATGATTACAGGTGAGTATGTACCATGGTTACTGGTAGATGATATTTTGGTTGAATCCTTGGGATTGACCAAAGCATATGATACCTTCCAGTCCTACAATAAGCCACAAATGTTTCTGTTAGCATTTCCTGACACTTTTATAATTGACAACATCATGGGGAGAGATAGACAGTGGAAGAGGACATGGAGAATGGATAGGTCAAGACCACCTGATAGGATTACTTTTATAGCATACAAGAGGATTGGGGTGGATCATCATAGGCAAACAATTGAGACTTTGTGTGTGATGGTGAACATCATAGGCCAGGGGATAGCAGACATCTCAAAGGATGACATAGATATAGATTCCCACAAGGATGAGCACAGAGGGCTTCCGACAGTGATCAATATGACACAGGAGCAGTTAGCGAGGATTGGAAGTGATAAAATTCCAAGTTTGCCATGGGATCCATGAGTTCATTTTTTTAGTAGGTTGTTTCACTTTATGATGACCCAGGTTGTGCCAGAGAGCCACATACTCCACTTTGGGTTGGTTTTGAGTGGGCTTGCAAGGGCTTGTCTTATGGAGCGAGATAGATTCTCCCTTTTGATCATCAGGATCAAGCATGCAGATGGTTGGGCAGGTACTACTTCCACATAGATTCTTTTACAGATGTAGTTTCTAGACAACAGGTCTAGTTGCCACAAGTATTCCAGTTTGAGGATCTAGGAGTGGGGGATCCAGTATGTATACAGGGAGCATACAATCATGGTCAGGGTAGTGCATCACTAATGTGGTGATCCTTGGCAGGGACTAACATGGGACTTGGGGATTGTAGGGTTGAGCATTTCACTGACTGATAGAGGTGAGTGGACTCTTGCATGGGAAAGTTGTTTTGTCTTTCTAGTGAGCTTCAATGTGGAGGAGAGCACATCACTTGAGGGTGCCTCATGGAGGTCTTGCAGTACCTCACTATGGAAACAACTTATGCAGTTGATGGAGACCGTGTTTGTATTGATATGTATTCATAGGATGGACTCATTCTAGGATGAGGCCATGTGTCATGTGCAAGAGACTTCTAGTGTTGATATGGTTTAGGATCATGCTTCACAGGGTATTGCAGTTCACATCCTGATATGGGACCCAGGGGGAGAAGTGTGTGATATTTCATCTTTGGTTGGGGCCTACTGTATGTCCCAAAGGTGGACATGGGACCCTGATATTATATTTGGATGGGTTCAGTTATTTCTTGAGGAAAAAAAATATTCTAGCAGGGAGGATTGTAATGTCCCCACTTTGGGACATCATTATATTACAGAGTGTTATGATGATCAGAGTAGTGAGATAGAGGTTATAGCAAGTACGGGGAATATTGAGGGGTATTTTGGGGTCTGGCTTGCATCTATCATCCTATTTCATCATTATGATCCATTCTGTACAACTTGGCTTTGGTTTTGTTCCATTCCGACGATTTCCATGATTTTGAGTTATTTTGGGCTATAGGTTAATTAAATTAATTGAGGTCATATTGGGCATAATACTTGGAGGAGCCTCTTAGTGTAATATCTCATTGGAATCAGGAGGGACAACACTACAGGATGGGATGATGAGAAGTGTCTTTCAGTGGCCAAGGAAGCCACACAGAGAGATAAGGTACTTTTCAGAGGTAAAATGGTTAATTAATTAATGAAAGTGATTTAATTAATTAATTAATAATTAAATAAAGTAAAGTCACTTTGGAGAGACAAGGTGAGAAGGAAGGATAAAAGAGAGGCAAGGGCCTCTATTCTTGCATTTTCAGGTTGTTTATCATTTTGATATCTAGCTTCTTGCTACTAAGCTTATGCCTTGGGGGTTTTGAGGGTTTTGACTTAACAAACCCTAGAGATCAGTTTGGTCGTGAAAGATCCCACCCAACCTGATCCAAGATTGGTCACAGAAGTGAAAGATTCCTCCCTCACCATTCTACATCAGATCTACTCAGCTTCATAGGGGTTCTACATCAGCCACAGGTACAGAGAAAGAGAGGGTGCACCATTGAGGGTTTCCAACAAGGGGGGCACATTTGTGGAGCTAGATCAGTTCGATATAGCCAAGGAAAAGGGATTTTGGAGATTCCATTTATTGGGTTTTCTTTGTAGAGGCCATAGCACCATTCTTGGTTCTTCCTGAAGGTATTTTTGGTGGAGATTTGACTTCAGAGGTAAAATGGTTAATTAATTAATTAATAATTAAATAAAGTAAAGTCACTTTGGAGAGACAAGGTGAGCAGGAAGGATAAAAGAGAGGCAAGGGCCTATATTCTCACATTTTCAGGTTGTTTATCATTTTGATATCTAGCTTCTTGCTACTGAGCCCATGCCTTGGGGGTTTTGAGGGTTTTCACTTAACAAACCCTAGAGATCATCTCGGTGGTGAAAGATCCCACCCAAACTGATCCAAGATTGGTCACGGAGGTGAAATATTCCTCCCTCACCATTCTACATCAAATCTACTCAACTTTATAGGGGTTCTACATCAGCCACAGGTACAGAGAAAGAGAGGGCACACCAATGAGGGTTTCGAGCAAGGGGGGTGCATTTGTGGAGCTAGATCAGTTCGATCCAGCCAAGGAGAAAGTATTTTGGAGATTCCAGTTATTGGGTTTTCTTTATAGAGGCCATAGCGCCATTCTTGGTTCTTCTCAGAGGTATTTTGGTGGAGATTTGATTTACATTGAGAGTGGGATGATTTCCCCAAGAGGAGGGCGCAATTGTGAATTGGATCTACTCATGAGAGGGTTCCAAGATTCATTCTTCAGCTAGGTATATATCGTATCTTGTTCCTAGACATCAAATTTATGCTTCTAGTGTTTTTTTCTTGCTATTGATGCCAAGTAGGAGGAGGACTGAATTATCTGGGGTTTCAGTCATCCAGGAAGGCGCAAGTCAAATAGAGGATTGTTCATTTGTAGGATCATCTCTTCACAGATAAACTTGAGACTTCATCATAGGTGTGACCTTGGCCCGATATACACTTCCCGTTATTTTCAGAGTATTTGGAGGCCTCTAGGAGGAGGGCCAAATTGTTGGGTGTGTTCAGTCTTCCAGCAGGGCGCATCTTATCCAATTGGGGGTTTGGCACTTCAGAGGACAGAGATCTCATCATGTTCTTCATCTATTGCAGTCATATGGCCTTTGGAGGCTTGTATCTTCTATCCTTGATCTTTCTTGAGGATCACCTTCACTTTTCTATTAGCTCTTAGCTATATTGTACTAGATTTGCAGATCCATTGTATCAAGGTCTTCTTCTATTATGAATAATATCAGATATGAGGTATTTTTGGGTTGTCTCTTATATTGTTGATCTTGCATCTTGTTGAGGTATGTTCCATTTCTACATATATTTGATTATTTCTACAAATACACATAACAACTGTCAATATAAACCCTAGTGTAATCTAAAAGACCAAATCAACAAAGTGTTTGACGAAATACCACAACTAGAAAACAGTTAAAAATTCATGGAAAAATGCAATGTTCTTGGAACTTTGTCTTGGGAACATTACACGTGCCTCTGGTGTCATAGGAAATCCCATGTTCTCCATCGGGGCCACCAGGGAAACCTCTGTTTCCTCTGCCACTCTGATTTCTTCCCTGGCCCTGAGGGCCTCTTGAGCTGATTGTTCTATTGTCATCGCCTATTCATCCAGGCTCATGGCCATGAACCTGGTCATTTTTGGGTCGTCCATCCTTTGTACCACCGTGTCTTAGTCCTAGGAATTTTCTATGAAGACTTCATCTTCAAACTTATCGTGAGCGTATGACCAACAGGATGACACTTGTGAAGCATGTTGCAAGACTAGGCCCTTTGGGTTGTTCTTACAGAATCAGCCCGTCAGGAATATGAACTCGAGTTAGCTAAGCCCTTCTTGTTTATCTTGAGCGGTGTCCTTAACCAAGTAGAACCCTACATGGAGACCATAGGGTATGAAGGCTCGTTTCTTGTCCTTGACTGGGCTGGCGTTGTAGCCTTGCAAGATGGTTTGATAACATATTTATCTTACCACACGTCAGTCTAGGACATGAGCTGGTAGGAGATGTGGTTCTCTGGTGGCCCCGAACACCCTGATGTAGGTGTCACACTCGTCCAAGTACTAGTGGCCTACCTTGGATATAATTTTCTTGGCTGCATCAGATAGTCTTGGGCATTCCTTCTTAAAAAGAATAAAATAAATTCACACGATGAATTCATCACATATGAGGGAGTAATCCTTCTTATACATGTTTTCCCATAGCATGTTGAAGTAGATGTGGACTGGGAGCTATGCAACATGCCAATTCAGATTCATGTCGACGAAGATGTTTCTGGTGCACATGATACCGATCAAGTATTAATCCATGTAGAAAGTTGGTGTCTCTCCTTCCTTTGGTGCTTGGGCCTGTTGTACACACATACTCAATTGTTTAGAAATTATTGCTCCCTAGTTGAAATCGCTCCTGGAGATTGCCATTGTGTAATCCAAGGGCATCCACACCTCTAAAAATACAGAGCAGTCCTTCTCTCCATATAATCAGTAGATGAGAGCCATCAAATAGATGTATGGCTCCCTTAAGTTGGTCGTCCTGTACCATTCAGTGCTCTGGTTGGTGTAATTTTTTTCCTCCCTCCACCATGAGGCCATCACCCAGTTGGTGTCGTGGAATTCGTAGAAATTCACAACAAAGTCTATGTTTAGCCACTCCTCAGGGTCTCTAAGATTCCAGTATTTCTGAAATTCTACCGATAGGAACACCCCAACACATCCACCATTTTCATCATTGATTAAACATTTATGCGTGTCTGTGTGGATGATGAACCATTTCAGGACCTCTATGCAGGGGAAAATGGGGGTTCTGCTCACCACAATGTGTAGATATGACCGTTATATGTTGGGGAACACCTCGTCACCAAGCGCCCTTACGTCTGGATCACTGTGTGAGATTTATTTTAAGTACTCCTCCCCTCTGAACTTGTTAAAGAGTTCTCCCCAATGTGGGAGAACCATCTTGGACCCTGTGCTTGCCTCTGTATCGCCAAAGGCCAGAGGCTGGATGAAAACCTTCTTTGTTGTTGTCTTAATGACGGGTTCTGGCCTCGAGGCGTATTCCAATTGTTTTGTGATCCCTGGTGAAGAGCCCTCGCCTACCTCTAGTTCTTTAAGATTCGGTGCCTTCGACGATCGTCTAGTGGTTGGATTTCTTAGCGGCATTGTTCCTGCAACGTAAAATACGATTTCAGAGACTGTGTAAAGAAAAAAATTGGATAAAAACATATAAATTGTAGCCATGTAAAATTTACAGACTTGGATACATACCTGTGAAGCTTGCTAAAACCTGGTTATTTTGATACTCGTGGGATCTCTACAACCTGCGAATTACTTTTCTTTCTCCTTCAAATGCTCAAGAATTTCCTCGCACATAGAATGATTTCGTTTACAACGGCTCAAGAGAATTTAAATAGGGAAGAACTTACCGTGTCGAATCAACCATTCAATTCGGGTTATGAGTGAAATTTTAACAAATCTGTCGCCGAATCTCTATAAATTAAATTCATCGTGGGTTGACGATGGAGGCGCGGGTGGTGATGTGGTATATCAGTGATTTTAAACGGTTGTTTTGATTGGCGCATGAGGTAGCAACTAATGCGATATTTGGTATTAATTGCTTCCTTAAATACTCAAAATCCGATCGTATCTAATGCTAAAATATCCCATTGTGTCACTCTCTCAGTGGGTGGATCGGGGATCGAGGACATGCTATGAATGTTTCTGTTGATGTATTTCTACAAAAATATCTGACGCCGATCAATTTCACCGTATAATGTTGTTGTGGCAAAGTTGACTCGGGGGTGTGACTCGGACCTAGGGAACCAAGAATGACTCGGGATAAAACTAGACCATACGATCCTCCTACCGGGTAAAGACACATGGCGCTGAAGATTGGCGACTTAATTAGCATGTATTAATCAGAGTTGGGACTTTCCTTAAGTTATTCATTCTAAAACAAACCTTAGCTTGCTGATGCCGAAAACGCATCGGGGATCAGTGATCGAGAATAACCTTTAGTGCGGTCAGAGTGTTCATTGAGATCCTTTTAGATTTTCCCCGATTCTGATAAGCGCATCGGGCATCAGATATCGACGATATATTTTCTCTCTTCGTTAACGTCTATCTCCCTTGTCTTTTATTGATTCCGTAGGGGAATAGGCTATCAGAGATATCCTTATGCAAGACTTGATGCAAAAAAAGAACTTCCTTTTGTCGATGCTGATGGAGATCGATGCTCAACGACTGAGGTTTCCCGAGTGGTTCTTTTCCTTCTTTGAATTCCTTCTGATGTCGAATCTGAGCAAGTCAGGTGAAGTGTTTCGGTTTTCGATTATTTATTCAGGTGTTAAGGCCTTTTAAGTCATGGGGTTTCATAAGTTCAACAAACTTGAATAGGTGATGAGAGTCATGAGAATAAGAAAAGACAAAACATTTCTCAAAATGAAGTCGAATCAGACAGTTCAAAAGATCAAGTGGCACCCAAAACGCAAAAAAATGACAGAGAATTTTTAGGGTGTGTTGAGTGCTCAAAAAATGGCAACTTACTGGGCGAAAGCAGAATCTTTGTTCCTACCTCGGGCTCAGGTGATGCAAAAGATGATTAATAACTTATCTGGTTTTTATCAAAGCCTCTTTTATCCTTGCATTTGAAATTCCTTGGTTGGTGTATTTGGGTCTGCTTATGGGGTTTTCAACCTTTATTCCACCTTCATTTCCTATAACCCTGACTCACGCCCCCTTTGAAAAGAGTCGAGTAAACAATTCACTGGCACTAGGCCCTTTATTTACCCTAATTCACTTGCTACGTTGTTGCTTCGCTGCCAGCAAGCGTCCATAGCCCCGACGGAGTCACCCCGACATCACAGACCTTGCTCCACTGCCAACGAGCATCCATAGCCCTGGTGGAGTTATCTGCATACCCTCTCCTACTGTGCGCTCATTTGATATAGTTGATTTTGTTTCGACAGAATGCCCTGAGCGAGTGGGAGAGGAGGACATCTGTTATTTGCAAAATGAGATGGTTAAGGTGAAATTTTGCTCTCTGAGGTACATGTAGTCCTTTCCAGCTTACCATATTTCCCTTAAGGTTTTAACAGACCACCGAGAAGACACTTCGTCACTTTTCCAAGGTTGTTCATTTGCGCAGGTTATATAGAGAACCCCTTAAAACAACCGTAGGTCCCCTAGCGCTTCTTGTGTTGTATGTGAGTGATGAGCCAGGAACAAATTTTTTCATACCACATGAATTGAGGTCAACCACTGTCTTTCTAAACACAATATTCAAAAGCGCAGAAGTACTATAGCAAGAAATAAAAACAAAAAATGCATTCCGCAATCGACCTACCCTACAACAAAACATCGTGAAAACACACACNATATATATATATATATATTAAATGGACATATTATTTTAGGGCTTGACCATTCATTGGGAGGGCGTCAGGTTCCCCTCTTAGATTCTGCAACCGATCCATTACTACCCCAATCTTCTCGGCCACCTGAAACGGCCCGAGCCATAGATTTTGAAACTTAGAATGTTTTCCTTTTGAATTATTTTCTTTGTCCCATTTTAGGACTAAGTCTCCCATTTCAAAATTCTTCTCTTTAGCCTTATGGTTATCAAACCACCTTTTAACCATCTGTTGATGAGCTATGAAATTTGATTTTTCTTTCTCCCTTTCTTCTTCTAGCATGAGGAGGGTATCAATTCTTTGTTGTATGACTGATGAGGGTTGTCCTCTAGAATCCTGAGCAAGTTGAAGAGATGGAAGATATAGCTCGTTCAGGAGAATGGCTTCTTGTCCGTATACCAGAAAGTATGGGGAATTTCCTATGGCTTCCTTAGGTGTTACTTTATCATCCCATAAGACGTTATGGAGTGAACTGTGCCAATTCCTCTGGTTGTCTGCAATTGTTTTCTTTAATATCCTTACTAGGTTCTTATTGGTTGATTCTGCTACTCCGTTCCCCTGTGGATAATAGTTTGTAGAGTATCTGATTATGGTTACTTTGTTTAGAGAAAAATCTGTTAATAGGGTGGAAGAAAAGTAAGCGGAATTATCAAAAACAAGGACATAAGGCATATCGAACCTTGTGATCAACTGTTTCTCTATGAATTGGATCACCACCCTTTCGTTTACATGAGTCAGAAGGATGGCCTATGCCCATTTCGTGAAATAGTCTGTGGAAATTAGTATGTATCTATGTTGTTTTGAAGAAATCGGTGAAATATCTCCTATGATAACTAACCCCCATTGCTCGAATGGTTTGGAAACGACCACAGGTTAGAGAAAGAAAGTTTCTCTCTTTTCCCTCCCCATGCTTATTTGACAAGTTTTACAGTTTCTATCGTAGGTGTGAGCATCCCTGAACAGAGTAGGCCAATAATAGCCAACTCTCAATATTTTATGAGCAGTGATGTTTCCTATGAAATGTCCACCTGCAGGACCATCATGGAGCTCCTTCAGAACTTTATCGACATATTCACATTCGAGACATCTTAACAGTACCCGATCATAATTAACACATAAGAGCATCGAATTTATGAGGTGATATTGTGTTGATTTTAACCTAAGGGATCTCCTTTCCCTAGGATTTAGGTTTTATGGGCAAGTTCCATGATGCAGGAGATAAGTCATTTTCTCATACCAACACTCCTGCCCTAGGAAGACGTATGAGGCTTCACCACACCACAATTCTAATTCATTCTCCCATGTGGGGTCTTCATTTACTTGGTCCTGGTATTCAGCTACCAGTTTACATAACTCTTGTCCTTTAAACAATTTAGTAGGTTATATGTCTAGATCAAATTCTTGGACGGTTGCCATCCAATTTCTTCTTCTTTTCCCCACCTCTTGTTGAGTGAATAGGGATTGGACCATAGGTTGAGGCACGATGACTTTGGTATGGTTCTTAAGGATGTAAGACCTGAAGTGTTTTACTGCCTTGTATACCTGATGCAGGAGCATCACAAACAAGTACAGAGTGGAGGACATCTGGATACACACCAACACACATTTTGAAGATGTTTTGAAATTTAAAGATGAAACATTAATTTAATAGCTGTGAGGATGTAATTGATCTTAAATGTTTTGGGGATTGTAATGTAGATATTGAGCGTTGCTCTCATCTGTCGATTGGAGGCATTTAATGTAATAAATGTAAAGTAGTTGTAGTCTTTAATTTCGATTAGATAGCTTAGAGTTTTAGGAGGGAAAACTCAAGAAAGCTCCCTCGTAGATGTATTGTATCATAATATTCTCAATTGTGAGAGCATAATCTTTAGAGAAAGATAGAGCATAGGAAAGCAGAGAAGAGCAGAGCTTGTAGAAGTTGTTTGAGCAGATAGTTGTTGCTATAGAAACCATGTACATAAGCACTTGAATTAATATAAGAATGCTTTGATCCAATTTCATGGTGTTGATATGGTTATTGTTTGCATCTATTGAATGGTGTGTTTACATTTTTCTTACATGCTTTGTTATGCATTTGTTTCAATTCCTTATGTGTATGATTTAATGTTGAATGTATGAAGCCTGTGAGAGGGAGATTATAAGTTTCAATTTCTTCTCATCCTGAGAATTCTTGCAAGGAGTGCAGCGAAGGTCCACAAGGAGTGCATTGAAAAGATTATGAGTTTTACCTCAGAAAATCTCAGGAGAGGTAGAGTTGTTCTTATACAAACAAAATTTCAAGTATAACACAGAGTCGTGCAAGGTACTGTGCAAAGGCCTGGTTGAAGTCTTAGATTTTTCCAACCCAAGAGAAGCGGTTGAAGAACTTTTGTCGCAAGGAGTGCTCAAAGTTGGAGTGTTTGGATAATCAGATATTATCGTGAAGGCCATAAGGAGTTCGTGAAAGAATCCCTTAGAATCGTTGAGTTTGTAGCAAGAACCAAGCTCACGAGGGTTGACGCCAATTTTTTGGCCAGGAGTCTTTGAGAACCTGAATGGATGGTTGAAATTCTCGGAGGGAGAAACACAAATTTTCCATGGACTGTTGGATCCAATAGATCAACGGAGAGTATAAGACTGAGTGTCTTTCAAAAATCACAAGATTAGGAGAGATAATAGTCGTTAGATCCCGAGGAGTGTGAGCCATCCATTGGGTGCCCTGAAATATCAAAATTTCGGGAGTCGTGAGTGTGGAGGAAACTGTTATCGAGAATTGCGAGTCACGAAATCCCGATAGGAGAAGGAAGGATCTGGAGCGTTGGATCACGGGAAATCAGGACCATCAATATGACATAAGAATTAATCATGATTTTGGATTTTGGGAGAAGGAGAGAGGGCCACTTCACAAATCCCCAATACGTGAAATACCGACGCGATTTGGACCGTCAAATCGTAGGAGAATCAGGATCGTTGATATGTGGGGAGGAATTTTGTGAGTTCGGACTTCGGGACATAGGAGAAGAGTTACATCATGAATCCCTGATACGGGAAATACCGACGCGATCTGGACCATCAGATCATGGAGGAATCAGGACCGTTGATTTGTGGCAGAAAATTTTTGGCATTTCGGATATAGAGAAAAGGGAGAAAAGGCACTTTACAAAGTCCCAACACATGAAATCTCAATGCTTTCGAAGGTTGGGTCCCAAGTCGCAGTCAAGGGTCACATCAGGAGAATTTAAGGGAGGAGCTAAGGATCGTTAGCCCGTTTCAGAATTTTGGGAATCAGAGGAGTTGAGGTGCCTTGTAACAGAAGTCTCGACATCGCAAAACCCGACGTGCCTTTTTGTGTTAAGGATGTGGTCATGCCGGTGGTCACGTGGAGTGGAGGCTCGCGTCTAAGTGCATGTTCATGCGGGAGGAGTTTAGAAAAGGACTTGTGGTCATTAAGTGTTGAAGGTTCCAACAGGAACCGAGGAGCCATTTCGACATGGGAATTAGGAAGATCCAAATACTGGGAGGTCAGCAGACCCTGTTGAGGTGGGGGTCTACGTCAAGTGGTATCAAATCTTACAAATTTTGTTTTCTATAAAGGGAAGACATAGGATAGCTATGATTGAATTCTACATGGACAAATTGAAACAATGTCGCTGAGGAGACGTCAAGAGAGACCCATGCCTGACCCAGTCATGGAAAGTGAAATGAGATAACTTCGTGCTTGATTGGATGCTATGAAGAAAAAATAGAGGCAAACACCTAATATAGGAGATATCAATGAGGTTGAAAGTGAGAATGAAGCTGGAGCCAAGGAAAAAGTTGTAGATGAAGATGCTGTAGAGGAATGTTTATTCAAAGCTTTTGCAAGAATAGGGGCCAAAGAAGAAATGGGCATCCCGATGTATGAAGGAAACTTAGATGTTGAGGAGCTGCTAGATTAGTTTAGATCTTTGGATAAATATTTCGATTATGAGGATATCAAGGAAGATAAGAAAGTTAAGCACACAGTCACTAGACTAAAAGGGTATGCAACACTATGGTGGGATGAACTGCAGGCTGACAAGCATTTCAAAGGCAAACAAATAATTAAAATATGGAATAGGATGGTCACCAATATGAAAGCCAAATTCATACCTAGAGATTATCAAATCAATCTGTTTCGAAGAATGCAAAATTTGAGACAGAAAGGGATGACAGTGAAGGAATACATTGAGGAATTTTACAGACTAAACATCAGAGCTGGTCATCAGTCGCCAGATACATGAATGGCCTGAGATATGAGATTCAGGATGAGATGAGCATGGTGACAATCAAGAATGTGGAAGATTCTTATCAAATTGCATCAAAGGCAGAAGTGAAATTGGCCCAAAAGCAAGGTCAAAGGGGTAGAGGTAGAAGTCAGAGAAGGGGAAAAGAAATTTCCTAGGATAGAGTACAAAAGACCAAGGATGAAGAAAAGAAACCTTGTAACCATCCAGAAAGGGAAGGAAGCTCACAAAGAGGACAATATTCTGACATGAACACTTTTCCTCGAGCAAGAGGAAGAGGAAGAGGCATAGGAGTTGAAATAAAATGTTTTGTCTGTGGAAAGATCAGACACAAATATTTTGAATGTCCTGATAGAAAAAGAGATGGAGGAGGCGAAGCTCATATTTCAGAAGCGTAAAGGCGAAATGTTGAGGCAGAAGATGAAGAAGGTGGAAGATCCTTGATGATGGGGAAAATTCTCTTGAAACCAGAGAAAGTAGTGGAGAATCTAGTCCAGAGGAATAGTTAGTTTAGAACTCCTTGCAAGACCATGGATAGGGTATGCAAGGTGATTGTTGACAGTGGAAGCATGGATAATCTAGTATGCACAGAGATGGTGGAAAAGTTGGAATTGGAGACAGTTGCACATCCGCCCATAAAAGGTTTCATGGTTTCATAAAAGAAAGAAGGTAACAGTCATTAAACAATGTTTAGTTGAATTTAAGATAGGGGGATACAAAGATGAGATCTTATGTGATTTTATTCCCATGGATGTCTGTCATCTTTTTTTGGGGAGGCCTTGGAAATATGATAGAAATGTTATTCATGATGGAAGAAAGAACACATACACCTTGGAGAAGAATGGTATGACACATATGTTGCTGCTAATTGAAGACAAGAAGGTGAAGGAAGAAACAAGAAATACTATAGTTCTCATGAGTGGGAAGGAACTTCTGGATGAATTAAAGAAGGATGGAGAAATGCAGTTTGTTGTGGTGAGAAAACCTAGAGTCATCTTGACCAGTACCTCAATAGATGATCTACTTGAGGAGATTCAGGAAATGCTAGAGAATTTTGCTGATATAGTGGTGGACAATTTACCTTGTTCGTTGCCGCCCATCAGAAGTATAAGCCATCACATTGACCTTATACCAAGAGAGAGTTTACCAAACAAAGCAGCGTACAGACTGAATCTGCAGGAGAATGAAGAGGTGAAGAAGCAAGTATAGGATTTGATGGAAAAAGGGTTGATTAGAGAAATCTTGAGTCCATGCGTTGTGCCAACAATGTTAAGTCCGAAGAAAGATGGTGGATGGAGGATGTATACAGACTCGAGGGCTATAAACAAAATCACCATCAGGTATATATTTCCTTTACCTAGGATGGATTGCTCAAGTGGGGCAACGTGTTTTTCAAAAATTGATTTGAAGAGTGGATATCATCAGATTAGAATGAGGGAAGGTGATGAATAGCCATTTATCTCATAAAAGTTGTTCAACTTCATGGTTTACCCAAGAGTATTGTTTCGGATTGAGATACCAAATTTGTTGGTCATTTCTGGAGGACACTATGGAAAAAGCTAGGGACAAATTTATCTTTTATCTTAGCATATCACCCTTATACAGATGGATAGAATGAGGTAGTAAATCGAATCTTGGGAGACTTATTGAGGAGTTTAGTAAATGAACATCATAGTCAGTGGGATCAAATTTTTTCGCAAGCGAAATTTGCATATACTGACTCACCTAATAGGAGCTCAGGACAAAGCCCATTCCAGATAATGTATGGAATGCAACCAAGAGGAGTAGCTGAGTTGAGAGACTTAGAGAAGAATGAGTTCAGAAGTGTTGGAGCAGAAGATTTTGCAACAGAGATGCAAGAGCTCCACAGTAAGATTAAAGAGTGGTTGTAGAGTTCTAACCATGAATACAAGCGCATAAAAAATCATCATAGAAGAGAGATTCAATTCAAAGTGGGATATTTAGTCTTAGCACACCTCAGGAAAGAAAGGTTCCCAAGGGGAACATATAATAAGATGAAGATGAAAAATATAGGGTTGTGTAAGATTCTGAGAAAATTTGAGGAAAATGCTTATGAAATAGAATTGCCAGATGATGTGGGCATATCACCCACATTCAAAGTAGAATATATGTATCCTTACAGAGAAGATGAAACATATGGGGCAGATAATCAAAAGGAAATTCACTGTGTCAAACAGATGCATGTAGCTGAAAATCCGTAGATGGAAAAGATCATTGATCAGAGAGTTGGCAAGAAGACCCGGAGGAAGACATATTTTGAATACTTGGTAAAGTGGAAGGGACACCTGACTGAAGATGCCAGTTGGGAAAGTGAAACAGATATCTAGAAACATGGACAGACGGTGTAGGATCTCATGGATAGGAGTCCATGAATTTTTCAGCCAGAGGAGTATGATGCAGGAGCATCACAAGAAAGCGCAAAGTAGAGGACAGTTGGATACGTACCAGTGCACATTTTGAATATGTTTTGAAATTTATAGATGAAACATTAATGTAATATTCGGGAGGATGTAATTGTTCTTAAATTTTTTGGGGATTGTAATGCGGATCTTGAGTGTTGCTCTCATCTGTCAGTTGGAGGCATTTAATGTAATAAATGTAAAGTAGTTGTAGTCTTTAATTTCGATTAGATAGCTTAGAGTTGTAGGAGGGAATGTTAAAATATAATGGATGTGATTATTTAACCATAGATAATATATTGCACTGGATATCCAAACAAAGGTGGTGCACCTTTCACCAAGGATATCACACCAAGAAAGAGAAACAAGAGTTGATCAGAGAGTCCAAACTATAACCAAGAGAGAGTCCAAGCCAAAACAAAAATCTGCTAGTTGCAACAACAACTCTCCTCCAAAGTTGTGCACAAACTGGCCAACTGTAGTATGCACAAGTGTTTCTTCTGTAGTTTTGAGAATGTTGGCCAAAATGAAGACTGGCCTCCTGTATATAACTGGCCTGGGTTGACTTCTCATTCTAGGTACTAATTATTTAGTATATAACATTTCCTTTAGCCGACTTCTTCTCTTGGATGTTAATAACCTAATAAAAGTCATTCTCTTGAGCTGACTTATCTTCTAGGGTTAATAACCAATTAATTAGGGTTTCTTCTTACTTCCCGGAATATTCTATTCTCATCAGGTTTACACGTGGAGGTAAATACCTCCCGCAACTACCATAATATCAACACTCCCTCCTAGCTAGGGAGGTATTGAAGGTAATGGTCTTGAGCACAAACATACCATTCACCTGGTAGCATCAACATAGTCATATAGACTATCTCATGATTAGATCATGAGCACCATCATCACTATCAGTGTCATCAACTGCATCATCTCTCAAAACCATACTCCATCTGAGTAATCAAACATGATGCTGGATAAGTCACTCACTCCACAAAGTTACACAAGAACCATTCTTCTAATCTTGACATATGTCCTAGAAGAATACATGTCCTAGACCATTTTTCGTCTGGGAAATCTCTGTCCATTAATCATCCATCTAGCTTATAAACATTTCCAACACTATTGATAGTCTTCAAGGCAATTGAAAAAATGTCACTCAATAGAACACAACTGTGTCTATCCATAGTAGTACACAACTACAATTCAGTGGTACACTACCACACCAAGTAGCACACATATACTTTATTAGTGACATATAGTCATAATTAGTGGAACACATCCACCACAGTAGCATGCATCTATTGTCCAGAGACATACAGTCTCCATAACAATCATATCATCTGATATCAACCTGCACATAAAACATTGTTATGATATAAACTAAATCATCTGGGCCATTCTTCTATTCACATCTGTGAGATCTGGAAGAGAATATACCCTCAGAGAGTAAAAAATAAATAATGAGCTATCTGGACTACTCTTCTCAAGCAAGGAAGAATAATTGTCCTGATTTCTGAGCCTGGAAAATTCACCTATCTGGGCCATTCCTCTGGCACTAAACAAAGTGCAACCTGGAGAGAATGAGTTTTCCCTAGGGAATGCTTGTCCCTGATTTTTTAACTCGGACCATTCCTCCGGCATTAAACAAAGTGCAACCTGGAGAGAATGAATCTTCCCTAAGGAATGAATATTCGGATCATTTCCTAAGGAAATGATTGTCCTGCACCAACCTCCACAGACCATTCTTCGAAACTGCTCACAACTGTGAGCTTCAAAAGAATGATTGTCTGGCGAGGTAAACCAGTCCTCTTTACCACTACTGAGAGTGGATATCAAGAATAAATATTGTCCTAGACCATTCCCCCACACTGGCCACAAGGGGAATCACTGTCTATGGTACATCAACAATCCATGGAACCATTTTCATTACGAAAATGATTGTTCAATCTGGACCATTTTCTGAACTGGAAAATGGTTGTCTGTTAGAAATCTGAAACCACTTTCCGAACTGGAAAGGAACTGCTCATCTTGGACCATTTTTCGAACTTGAAATATTGATTGTCCATAAATCAATAACACAACAGTGCTCCCTCCCAACATGGGAGTCATATATTTCTTTTTCAATAAGGAATTCGTCTCCATGAGCTCCATCTTGAGTACACAAACTCTTTCATCTTGGACAGAGGCTTTACCAAAATATCTGCTTATCTGCTGATCTGTGGGGATATATATTGGAGAACCACTTCTCTTTTCTGGACTTCACCATGGAGAATGTAATGCTTGATCTCAATGTACTTCGGTCTTTCTGGAACACTGGTTTTATTTGAAGGATTCATATAACTCTGATCATTTCAGTATATCATAGTTGAATTAAGCTCTTTTGTTTCTTGCTAGCTCATAACATCGTGGCAAGGCTCAAACTGGAACATATCCATGTGGCACTTCTTCTGTCATCGTGAGAGTTTGTCATGGATTTGCAATCCATCATCCTGGACTTCTGAGTAACCATTCTTATTTTTATCGTAGAAGTTTTTCACCATGCTTCTGCTGTTCATGAGAAACTTTGCACCAAGTTGTTTGAATCCACACAAAATATTATTTTGTCTGCATACAAGGGTCTCTTTCTGGTATACCTGAAAGCCTTGAGGTTGCTCTACATACGCTCTTTGTTCAATTATTCTGGAGATAAGTCTTTGCATTCATCTGATGTAAACTCCAACCCATGGATATTGCGGATGATATAATGGATCATGTAGAGGTATGTTTGGTTTACTGGAACAAACAATCATCATAGTCTTCTCCCTCCATATGGGAGAACCTCTAGTTTTGGATCTCGCAATGCTTACATGCTTAAGTCTTCCATACAATGTTCTTCTTCAGTTCCTCTACTTGATTGTTTTTAGTGAGGGTTTAGATCAAACTGGTAGTCTTGTGATTCTCGATATAATGACTGGTTGTTCAAGCTTATCTTTCTCTCTTGGAATCTTCATGTTTTTCTTTATGTTTCTCTTTAACTCTTGGGTCCATGGAGTTTTACATGCCCTGAATATTTCGATTACTTTCTTTCATCATAGGATCATGGATGTGGATGGAAAACAAGGGATAATTTAAGGCTACTTTTCGAAGAAGACTTATTCTAAAGTCAAACTGAACATGTGCTGCTTTTCATGTCTGCTACCATTGATGTGAACATGGATAGATACTTCATAATCTTCAATGGATCATATTGTTTAGGATTATCTCCCTCCTAATCCTTTCTTCATGCATGAATGCATGCTCTTCTTTTGGAAATATATAATCGGCTCCCTCCATCTAACAGAATCCATGCTTCCGTCTGCATCCTTATTGCTTTCTGCAAGGTGTCACAAGTCCTTTTCCAATTTCCTCTTGATTGTTGACTTCTTTTTGTCTTTAATTCTTCTAGGTTTCTTCAAAATTGATTCTGATTTGGCTTATCTTGCAGTTGTTACTTATGTAATAACTTCCACATGAAATGTTACCAGGGGTTGATGAGGTACTTCATCCTTTCATGTGTATTGACTGAATTGTAGTCATTGTGATAGCGGTCCTTATTTTGTTGTTCTTCAAAAGGTGTAGTTTCTCTTTGAACATCTTATATAAGATATGCAAGATATGTATAGAAACTATGTAAATAGGGTATGTACAAGAAATATGAAGAATATTGTTACCTTGTCTTAGAAGAAGAAGTATGTTTTATTCTGCTTGGTCTTCCTTGAGGGTTTCCTTTCTTCAAAAACTGATTCTTCGTGTGTCTCCTTCCTTTTATTTATCTCGGGACAATGATTCTTGTATTGGCCATACTTTCAATAGTTGAAGCATTGTATTTCTGACATATCTTTCTCTTGATTTGACTTCTTCCTTGAACCAAACTTCCTTTTGTTCCTGGAGTTCTTGAATCTTGTTGTGAAGGAATGATCATCGTATTTCTTTTGAGGTTTCTCTTTTGCACTAATCCTTGATTCTTCTTGTGCACAACAAGTCCAAAGTTCTTAAAATGTAGGATACTCCTTCCTTGTGTTCATGCTTGTAGAAAATGTATCCCATGTCTTGGGAAGACCGTTGAGTACTATATTTACCAGTTCCTTCTCTGAAATGATTTCTTCAATATCTTGTAGTTGATCTCTTAACTGAGAGATTCTCACAAAGTATGATGTTATGATGTCATCATCATTCATATTCATGTCACAGAGCTCATTCTTCAGACTCATTACTTGTCCAATGTTTCTGACCGAGAACAGGTTTGTTAAGGAATCATACATCCTTTTAGAAGAATCAATATGGGAGATGTAGGGTATCAAGTGGTATTTTATAGAATTCACTATGCTACTCATGGCATTAATGTCATTGTCTTTGAACTTCTCCATAAATGCAATGTTCTGCAGTTCCTTCTCTTTTCCTTCTTCAAACTCTAGTTCCACAATCTTTCCTTTCACTATATCCAACACTTTGTTCTTGGAAAGGATGAGATCAATCCTTATCTTCCATGATATGAAGTTAGAATCCCCTTCTAACTTGTTTTCTAACTTCATAGAGTAAGTCATGTTTGCTTTGACTTGGTCAACCCTATATTTGACCAAAAAATCCAACTTGATGCCTTGGCTTGCTGAGAGTACCAGGAGATGCGCTAGGCTAGGGCACACTAGTCTATCCAGAAATTAGGTCAATCCGTTCACTTAAGGTGCCTCAACGAGAGGGTTAGGGTTTCGTTGATGCAACAAAAACTGGCTACAATTGAAAATGCAACTAAGAAAATCCTCCCAATCTATCTTCCATCGGTTAGACTATTCGAAGATAGTGTGGGCCCATAACCTTTTAGAATATAATGGATGTGCTCATTTAACCATTGACAATTTAGCAATATTTTCACCCAACCATAGGCCGAAGCCACCCCCGAGCACCTTAACTTTGATAGAGAATCATTCCGGCAGAAAACCCTAGACTGGATAGCCAATCAAAGGTGGCACACATTTCTCCAAGGATAGTGCACCAAGAAAGAGAAACAAGAGCTGATCAGAGAGTCCAAACCATAACCAAGAGAGAGTCCAGGCCAAAACCGAAATCTGCTAACTACAACAGCTACAACAACAACTCTCCTCCAAACTTGCGCACAAACTGGCCAACTGCAGTGTGCACAAGTGTTGCTTTTGTAGTTCTAAGAATGATGGCCATAATGAAGACTAGCCTCATGTATTTATACTATTTCTGACAGACTGCCTAGGCCGACTTCTCATTCTAGGCACTAATTATTTAGTATATAACATTTCCTTTAGCTGACTTCTTCTCTTGGAGGCTAATAACCTAATACAAGTCATTCTCTTGAGACGACTTGTCTTCTAGGGTTAATAACCAATTAATTAGGGTTTCTTCTTGCTTCCTGGAATATTCTATTCTCTCCAGGTTTACATGTGGAGGTAAATACCTCCTGCAAGTACCATAATATCAATAGGGAAAACTCAATAAATCTCCCTCATAGATGTACTATATCATAATATTCTCAATTGTGAGAGCAAAAGTTGTAGAGCAAGAGAGAGCATAGGAGAGCAAAGAAGAAAAAATCTTGTAGAAGTCTTTTGAGCAGATAGTTGTTGCTATAGAAACCATGTACATAATAACTTGAATTAATATAAGAATGCTTTGATCCAATTTCATGGTGTTGATATGGTTATTGTTTGCATGTATTGAATGGTATGTTTACAGTTCGCTTACTTGCTCTATTATCCATTTGTTTCAATGCCTTATGTGTATGATTTCATGTTGAATGTATGAATCCCGTGAGAGGGAGAGCATAAGTTTCAATTTCTTCTTATCCTAAAAATTCCTGCAAGGAGTGTAGTGAAGGTCTACAAGAAGTGCGTTGACAAGATTCTGAGTTTTACCTTAGAAGAGCTCAAGAGAGATAGAGTTGTTCTTATACCAACATAAGTGAAAGTACAACACATAGTCATGCAAGGTGTGCATAGGCTAGGTTGAAGTCTTAGACTTTTCCAACCCAAGAGAAGCGGTTGAATAACTTCTATCACAAGGAGTGCGTAGAGTTAGAGTGTTTGGATAGTCAGAGATTATTGTGAAGGCCGCAAGGAGAGCATACAAGAATCCCTTAGAATCCTTGAGTTTGCAACAAGAACCAAGCTTAGGAGGGATAGAGACTTGGAAAGTTCAGAGGAAAGACGAGGGTCGAAGTCACCTCCCAGAAACCAAGCTCATGAGGGTTGATGCCAATTGTTTGGCCATGAGTATTTGAGAACCTGAACGGACGGTTGGAATTCTCGGAGGGAGAAACACCGATTTTCCATGGACCGTTGGATCCAATAGATTAGTGGAGAGGATAATATCAAGTGTATTTCAACACTCGCAAGCTCAGGAGAGATAACAGTCGTTAGATCCCAAGGAGTGTGAGCCGTCGATTGGGTGCTCCAAAATATCGACATTTCAGAAATCAGGAGTGTGGAGGAAGTTGTTCTTGAGAATTGCGAGTTGTGAAATCATGATAGGAGAAGGAAGGATATGGAGCGTTGGATCACGTGAAATCAAGACCGTCGATCTGACATAAGCGGTCATCGCGATTTCGGATTTCGGGAGAAGGAGAGAGGGCCACTTCACAAATCCCTGATACACGAAATCCCAACACGATCTGGACTGTCAAATTGTAGGAGAATCGGGACCGTTGATTTGTGGCATTGAAGTTCATGAGTTCAGACTTCGGGAAAGAGGAGAAGAGTTACATCATGAATCCCTGATACATGAAATCCCAACGTGATATGGACCATCAAATCATGGAGGAATCGGGACCGTTGATCTGTGGTGGGAAAATTTTGGCATTTCAGATATCGTGAAAAGGGAGAAAAGGCACTTTACAAAGTCCCGACACACGAAATCTCAATGCGTTCGAAGGTTGGGCCCCAAGTCACAACCGAGGGTCACATCAGGAGAATTTAAGGGAGGAGATAAGAACCATTAGCCCATTTATGGATTTTAGGAATCGAAGGATTCGAGGTGCCTTGCAATGGAAGTCCCGACATCGTGAAACTTGACGCGCCTTTTTGGGTTAAGGTTATGGTCACGCCGGTGGTTAGGTGGAGTGGAGGCTCGCGTCTAAGTGCATGTTTGTGCAGGTGGAGTTCAGAAAAGGACATGTGGTCATTAAGTGTTGAAGGTTCCAGCAGGAACCAAGGAGCCATTTTGGCTCGGGAATTAGGAAGATCCAAAGACCGGGAGGTCAACAGACCCTGCTAAGGTGGGGGTCTACATCAATACCACATAATCCTACTTGTCTATAGCAGGGTAATTTAGATCGGACCCTTGGATATTAGTGATAATGAATGATATTGGGGCCTCGCTATTGTCATCATCATTATGAGTCAGTATTGCAACTAACGATTGGTCGTAGGCAAAAGTATAGAGGAAGAAATCTTTGCTAAAATCGGGACTTCCCAACACTAGGGCTTGGGTTATTGCAGTCTTAATATCGTTGATTTTTTTTTTTATGTTCATCGTCCTATTTAAATTCAACATCTTTACAGATCATTTTTTGTAAGGGTTTGATCATTTCAGCGAAATCGGGAGTGAATTTCCTCACAAAATTGATTTTCCCGAAGAATGATTGCATAGCCTTTTTTTGTGGGGTAATGGAAGCTGAGATATAGCCCTAATCCATTCTGGGTCTATGTGAATGCCTGCTTGATATATGATGTGGCCTAACAACTTACCTTCCTCCTCACCAAAAATATTTTCTTAGGGTTTAAGGATATACCGTATTTCCTACACCTTTCAAAAATCTAGGTCAAATGTTGGATGTGATATTCTTTGTTCTTCGAAAACATAGTCACGTCGTCCAAATAGAATACTACAAACTTGTTGATTAGTCCTCGAAATGATACATCCATGGCCCTTTGCAAGGTTGCCCCTGCATTAATTAACCCAAAGGGCATGCGTTTGTAAGAGAAGGTTCCCCACTTGGTTCAAAAGGTAGTATTCAAACGGTCTTCCTCTGAAACTAAAACTCATTTGTAACCTAAAAAACCGTCCAATAGGTAGAAATTATCTGAGCCAGACATGGTATGAAAGAGTTTCTCCATTGGTGGGACTTGGTAGTTGTCCTTTTCTGAAGCTATGTTGAGGTTCCTGAAATCTACACATAGGCGGATCTCCCCAGAATTGTTCCTCACAGGAACCGGATTTTCTACCCATGCAGAGTGTCTAGCTTGGAAGATAATCTTGGCATCTGGTAGTTTCTTTAACTTCTGACAAATGAGAGGATCCAGGGATGGGTGGTACTTCTGAATCTTTTGTTGGAAGGGTTTCACTTCAGGATATAATGGGATAGTGTGTTGAATGATATGAGTATCATAAGTTTTCAGATCTCGGTAGGACCAAACAAAAACAACTTGATATTTTCTGAAAATTTTGAGATAGGCCTTCCTTTCCTCTTTAGATACCGTCCTGCCGAGATTTATATTCTTTGGGTTTTCCGAGATTCCTAGATTTATAGTTTCATGCATGGGATATGAACTCCTCATCTTTGCATTCTTTGACCCTTTAAATATTTCCCTTAGGTCAAAAAGGTTTTCTAAATTGGTTATTCCCTTCGGTATCATGTGAGACCTTGGTTTGACAATCGGTTGATTTGTCTGAGGATCGGTTTATGTTGATTTCTTCTGGAATACTTCATCGTCAATAGCCAAGTCTTTGAAATTATCCTGATTATTCAAAAAAATTATGATCTGTTCATCTCCTTCAAAGAACTTCCAATTAGAAATGTTATTGGGCACCGATGGTTTGTAGAGTAACTCCATAGTGAATTGGGAGGCTTCATAGTCTTCTAAAGGTGATAGCCTGAGGCAGCGGTGGCCAAAGAATCAACAAGAATGTTCTTTGTTCTGTGGATCGTTGTAATGTTGAAGGCTTCAAAATGTTCTATTAGCCTGTGCACTTCCCGTTGGAAATTCCCCATGTGTGGAGAGTTGCAATGTATAGTGTTCCTTACTTGTCTAACGATGATTTTAGAATATCCAAAAAACATCATTTCTTTAACGTTTAATTCTATGGATTTCTCTATCCCTTGTACTAGATCTTCATACTCAGCGGTGTTGTTTGTGCATTTGAATTCTAGTCTACAAGACATGAAATGTTGTTTACCTTTTGGATCAATGAGGATGCACCCTGCCCCTGACCCTTCTTGCGATTTAGATCCATCAAAGTATAAGGTCCAAATTGGTGAGAAAAAATTGTCAGTTTCCCTTTTCCTACCACTTTCCTCCTTTCCTCCTACTTGTTCTGTGATTTATAATGAAGGTCCTTGACAGAAGAGGTTTTCCTTTGTTTTCATCGGCAAGTTTTCTTGAAAGATCATTTCAGATTTTTTAGTAAGAGGGACATCATATGAGAGGGGGGAGAAATTCCCGAAATCAGAGTTACAGGAATAATTTCCTAGCACGGGGAAATCTGTCGATGAGGGTTCATTATGGGTTTCTAAGTCGGTGACAATATGTTTTAGATATCTTTCCCTATCGATCTTGATCATATTCGTGTGTCCTTTTAATGGCATCCAAAGGTGAGCCCAGTCTATACTAAAGTATCTGTTTAACTTCTCAGACCAATATCGACTCAATAAAAATCCATAAGCTTCTGATCATTACATATTTGAGCTCTCCCATAACCTTCACCTAGGTTCTGTCTAGTTGTATAACATGTTTATCACTTTTGATAGGGACCGCGTTTAACTTTTTGCAAATAGACAATGGCATGACATTAGAGGATGTTCCTGAGTCAACCAAACGATTATGGAGGTTTATGTTAAAGACTTCAAATGTCAAAAGGAATGGTGGGACAAAAGGTTTTCCCTTCTTATCTTCAGAGTAGGCATTCAAAGTTAGTTTATTTATTAGATCCATGGGAGTTAGATTTCCTCCTTGGTCAGTGTGTTTTGTAGGATTTTCTATTATTTTCAATGATTGTAACAAAAAGTCCTTTTGTTGAGGGATTGTACACATGTCCATGACTGATATATTTTCCTTCAAATTTTTCAAGTCTTCTACTATGTTGTAATCTAGCTTGGGCGATTCTCGTGTATGGATGTTTATAGGATTTCTTCGGGGAGAAAAAGGTGATTTCGGGTGATCGGGAGTTGGTTTCCCTCTAAAATTTTGGGTAGTAGTAAGATTGTTTGAGACAGGTTGAACCCTACTTCATGTTTGCATAGCCAAGACCTTTGCGGGTGGTTCTTGAACCTCAAATAGGTCATCAGAGGGAATTGGTAGGTCAGGCTCCCATATCAGAATGGTTGTTTCTTCTGGTGGATCAACTTATTCATGATCAGAAATATTCATAACTGAGTCGCTTGATTGTTTAGTTAGGGAAAATTCATCTAGAAACTGGTTGGCCATCAAATTCATGGCATGCACCCATTTTGGGTAGTCTCTTTCAAAGTGTTTCTCTTGGTGATAAGTACAAAAAAAGTTGGATGCTACATTTCCCAAATCGATGTTTAAGTTGGTTGGGGGAGGTTCAATCGCTTTAAATGGTAGATTTCTTTTGAAAAAATGTTTATAGGGCCTCTGGCCTTGGTTTCCTTCCCCTGCACTTATTTTCATGTCTATGATTTCATTTTAAAACTTCTTGACCATGCGTTGTAGGTCTTATATGTCTCCACTTCCATTTTCGAGACCTTGTTCTATTTTTTTCCCTAGGGGTCTAGTCAACAATATTCCTCTCCTAGGAGGAGGTTGAACTTCCTTCTTGAATAATGAGACCTAGCCTTCTTTACATCCCTTCATTTGGAACTCTATCGTTTTGGCTTCTTCAAAATTCTCAGCTAAGGTTGCTTTGGAAACCCTCTTCACAAACATGGAAATAGAAGCTAGGAGAGCGTTAGCATATACTTCGATTTGCAACTCCTGAGTGGGTTTAGCTTCGGGTTGGAATTTGTTTAAGATAGTGGTGAATCTTTGATTGAAGTCTTTAACCTTCTCCTTTGAACTCATGGTGGCGGTGAACAATTTGGCCATCAAATCTCCTGTAGTGGTTTCTTCTGCAAATTTATCTAGAAAATCCTTTTGAAACTTCATCCAACTAGTTATGGATCCTACATGTAAGTTAAAATACCATGTGGAGGCTGAATCATCAAAAGTGTAGGGGAATATCCTAAATACTACGTATTCATGTTGGACATTCATCAGTCTAATAGCTAGTATGAATTTTTTGATATGGTCTTCAGGCAATCCTGAGGTTTTAGGGTCAAATTTAGGGAGTAACTTCTCTGGATGTCGGGGAAGGTTATGTACTCATTTAGGGATATCCAGAGCGTCTCTGGCTAACCAAGGTTGATTATTCTGAGGTGGGTTTCCCCTTTCTTCATTATAATCATTGTTATCTTCCATGTCGTCCGATCCTGAAACTCATTGTTTAGAGTTGAAACCTTCATCATCGAAAAGGTCATCGAGCTTGGAGTAGTGGTCGACTGGTGTTTCAGGGATTAGATTAAGAGGATGTTTGATTTCAGTGAGGGAGAAATCTATCAGGTCTTCTACTGTGTGCACAAAAACTTGGTCGGGGGTGTCGAACACTGGTCTTCATACTTGTTTTCTACGAGGAAGTAACGGAGCTATGGGAAATGCTCTGATATGTCAGGCATAAGCTCTTGTGGTCCTTCTAAACTGGTTCAAATCCTCATGAGGAAGAGCATAAGGTATCTCAGGGAAAATGTAGTCTTCATCTTGTTGGGGTGAGTTACTTGTTTCAGGAGTACTTAGTGTGTGTGGGTTGTCTTGAGAATGACTATCCATGCATGTGGGTTGTTTTGAATCTACAGGTTGTGTGAAATATTGTGTCAAAAATATTGTTAGCCATTCATTCTCCAGGCCCTCCTTCTAGCGCAAATTCCGTTGAGGGGTTCTAAATCCCTTTAACTCAACAGTAGGAACCAAACCCGCCATCAAGGCCCAATTATACTCTACAACGTTTAATGGTGGAATGGTTCTCTAGATCTTGTGATCCGACCAATTAATCGATGGGATTTACGTTTTCTTGTGAAAGTTCCTCCTTTAGTTCAAACATTCTCTTTTTGTATTTTCTCTTATAGGTGGGACCGATACAAGATAAAAGTCAGTATAAACTAACTGGATAACAAAGTGGGAAATCTTAACTACTTGAGAAGGCTGAGCTTGGTATAAACCATGTGCTCAAACATGCAGATAATGATTCTTACACCTACAACAAGCCTAGTACTAATACATTAACTTGTTGGTGGTCCAATTATTGACTGAGATACAATTATCAGGAGAAAACATACATGCAATAAACGATGGAAAGATAAATAGTTTCCTTAACTCTAATCATCAATCACATATTAACACAACGATTTACTTTTCATCATTAAAGACAAGAAATATAAAAAAATTGAATCAGATAACTTATCAATAGATTTAGAGGCTCAAACTCATTACAACATCCATTCATGAGATAAAAATCAGAAATAATTCTTCTTCAGATCCAATCACATGCGCTTTTGATGAAAAACACAAACTTGTCTTGGGTCCTAAACATGACTTCTCAATTAAGGTATCCCTGAAATAGTTCTTTACAAATAAAAAAATGAGGGTCTTTGCAACAATACCTTTGCTAACCAGTCGATCCTCTTATTTATAACATATTATAACTAAAAATAACTATCAAAGTGCAGCGAAGTAAAAAACAAAATTGCCACATGGCACTTTCATCGCTTAGTCTTCCAAAAGTCATCAAATGGTTTCACTTGAGTGGATGACTCTTCTCATAATCTGACCATTGGACAAAGAGATCCTTGCATGTGTTGGCATACGAGAATTTTTGTTGGTTCATTGGGGCCGAAAGGATTTCCTTTATCTCTACTACCTAGGCTCGATACTTGACTACTTTGGCACTTAACTGCTGCAACTTAGTCCGAGCCTTAATCGGGTGTTGCATGAACTGCTGCACTTGTCCTAGCGTCATATTCACCACCTTTTCTATCTATGCATCCCATAAGGAGTCTTGTTTGGCATGTAATTTGACTATGTCATGAGAGTCAAAAAAGTCATCATGGGTGCTGAATTATGGGAGGTCGATGTCTCTCATCGCTCAGTTGACCTTGGTCCAACTCTTTTCGCACTTGTCCCATTTCTCTTGGATTTCCTGATGAGGTTCTTGGGCCATTTTCACCCAGTATTCGACCGACTTATTTATGCGATTGATGTTGTTATCCCTTAACACCTAAATGTCGTGCTCTTCGGTGTCTTGGCCCTACTGAACGACGTTGATGTAGTCGATCCTCCTCATGACTTGGTGTGCTTTCTCATACCACCTCGGCATATATTTTCACATCGTCAGTGCCATGAGGGTGTCTTCTTGGAAATCGACTATTCTTGTAGTGAAAAGGTGTCGCTCATTTGTAAATTTATTGTAGGCGTCCTAGAATTCGTTTCTCAAGAACACTGTGGCCTGTGTGGAGTCCTGATAATATTTATCCAAATGGAATAGATGTTCTATCTCCTTTAGCGTAGTGTCCATCTCCTTCAGCATAGTTTCCAACTCCTCTTCATCCCCTTTTCGCTCTATCCAGGGTGGAATATGTGATTTCCATCCCTGTGCCAATAAGCTCGGATGTCTTGGCATGCTTCACGCTAATCAATTTTTCCTCTATGGTGATGAGGATGGAGTGATCCAGAGTAAGAATCCTCTTCTTGGTGGTTATTTTCACAATGGATTACCTCTTCTGGTCATATTATATGGCTTGTATATCAGCAACCTCATCCACGGGTTTGGGAATTTGATGATCTCCCCAAGTAAGCATATTTCCCAGGCTCCTGACGGTGTAAATTTGTTCGAGACTGGGTTATTGAACCTATTTCATGTGTTACAAAGGTCCAACCTCTGGTTGTCTCTCATCGGAAGGTAGAGTACGAGATGAAATTGAAGCATCAGGGGTAGGCTCGGTACTTACTTCATAATCGACTGTTGAGATGTCGATTTCTTGCAATGAAACTTCTTCCTTTTGTTTGCCCGACCCTGGCTCGCCCGTCGGACTATCCACTTGGGTCTCTGGTACATCAAGTATCCCAGTGTCTAAGGCGATTTCGACCTTCTGGTCATTCTGTGGAAGGCCCCTAATTTCAGCGTCAGGAGCTGGGGAAGATGCTTTCTCGGGCTCCTTTTCCTCTGTGATCTGCACCGAAGTCACCAAGGACACCTCCGAATTTTCCTCATCATCATATATTGTTATCAAGTCATGGAGGGGGTTTGGTGCACTTTCCCTCCCTGATTTTCTTTCTACCTTGGGCTGAGACGAAACGTCCCCTAGTGATCTGGCTTGTGGCGCTAAAACTTCAGGGTTGTCTGACCCAGTGATTTCTTCAATTTGCATTGGTTCTAGACCACTTGGACCATCCAGTTTCTGACTGGGTTGTCGGCAGGGACCCTTTTTATTACTACAAGGTCTGGGTCATCCTACAGTTGATTGATTACTCTTTGTGCTTGTTCTATCCTGAGAAATCCCCTCGTCTGTGCCTCTGGTGTCATAGGAAATCCCCTGTTCTACATCGGAGCCACCAGGGAAACCTATGTTGCCTCTATCGCTCTGATTTCTTCCCTGACTCTAAGGGCCTCTTGATCCAATTGTTCTATTGTCATCGCCTATTCATCCAGGCTCATGGCCCTGAACCTGGTCATTTTTGGGTCATCCATCCTTTGTACTACCTCGTCCCAGTCTTGGGCATTTTCTGTGAAGACTTCATCTTCGAACTTGTCGTGAGCGTATGGCGAACCGGATGACACTTGTGAAGCATGTTGCAAGACCAGGCCCTTTGGATTGTGCTTGCAGAATCAGATCATTGGTAATCTGAAATTGAGTTGGCTCAAC
This sequence comes from Picea engelmannii, assembly GCA_009831015.1. Lineage (NCBI taxonomy): Eukaryota > Viridiplantae > Streptophyta > Pinopsida > Pinales > Pinaceae > Picea > Picea engelmannii. Next base: position 626,290 of record ML784297.1, on the reverse strand, counting down.
CCTTCCTATTTGGCTTGAGCGGTGTCCTTAACCAAGTAGAACCCTACATGGAAACCATAGGGTATGAAGGCTTGTTTCTTGTCCTTGACCAGGGTGGCATTGTAGCCCTGCAAGATGGTTTGATAACATATTTATCCTACCACAAGTCAGTCTCGGACATGAGCTGGTAGGAGATGTGGTGCTCTGATGGCCCCGAACACCCTGATGTAGGTGTCGCGCTCGTTCCAGTACCAGTGGCCTACCTTGGATATCATTTTCTTGGCCGCAACGGATATTCTTGGGAATTCCTTATTTAAAAGAATAAAATAAATTCGCATGATGATTTCATCGCATATGAGGGAGTAAGACTTCTTATACATGTTTTCCCATAGCACAATGAAGTAGATGTGGACCGGGAGCTCCACAACATGCCATATCATATTCATGTCGACGAAGATGTTTCTAGTGCACATGGCATCGAGCAAGTATGAATCCATGTAGAAACATGGTGTCTCTCCTTCCTTCGGCACTTGGGCCTATTGTACACAGATGCTCAGTTGTTTAGAAATTATTTCTCCCCAGTTGAAACCACTCCCGGAGATCGCCACTATGTAAGCCAAGGGTATCCACGCCTCTAAAATTCTAGAGCAATCATTCTCTCCATATAATCGACATATGAGACGCATAAAATAGATGTATGGCTCCCTTAAGTTGGTCGTCCTGTACCAGCCAATGCTCCGGTTGGTGTACTTTTTGTCCTCCCTCCACCATGAGGCCATCACTCGACTAGTGTCATGGAGTTCGTATTACTTCACCCCGAAGTCTGTGTTTATCCACTCCTCGGTGTCTCTAACATATAAATTGTAGCCATGCAAATTTTATAGACTTGGATACATACTTGTGAAGATTTCTAAAACCTGGTTATTTTGATACTTGCAGGATATCTATAGCCTAAGAATTAATCCTCTTTCTCCTTTGGATGCTCGGAATTTCCTCACACGCAGAATGATTTCGTTTACAACGGCTCAAGAGAATTTAAACAGGGAAAAACTTACCGCGTTGCATCAGCCATTCAATTCGCGTTATGAGTGAAATTAAAAAAAATATGCCGCCGAATATCTATAACTTAAATTCATTGTGGGTTGATGGCGGAGGTGCGGGTGATGATGTGGTATATCGGTGATTTTAAATGATTGTTTTGATTGGCTCACGAGGTAGAAAATAATGCGGGATTTGGTATTAATTAGTTTCTTAAATGCTCAAAATCCGATCGTATCTAATGCTAAATTGTCTCATCATGTCACTCTCTCAGTGGGTGGATCGAGGATCAGAGATGTGCTATGAATGTTTTTGTTGATGTCTTTCTAAAAAAATATTTGATGCTGATCAATTTCACTGTATAATGTTGTCGTGGAAAATATGACTCGAAGGTGTGACTCGAACCTAGGGAACCAAGAATGACTCAGGGTAAAACTAGACCGTACGATCCCCCTACCAGGTAAAGAAACGTGGCGCCGAAGATCGGTGACTTAATTAGCATGTATTAATCGAAGTCAGGACTTTCCTTAAGTTATTCATTCTAAAACAAACCTTAGCTTCCCGATGCCGAAAATGCATCGAGGATAGGCGATTGGGAATAACATTTAGAGTGGTCAGAATGTTCATTGCGATCCTTTAAGGTTTTCCCCGATTTCGATAAGCGCGTCGGGCATTGGATATCGACAATATCCTTATTCAAGACTTGATGCAAAACAAAAACTTCATTTTGTCAATGCCGATGGAGATCGACGCTTGGCGGCTGAGGTTTCCCGAGTGGTTCTTTTCCTTCTTTGAATTCCTTCTGATGTCGAATCTGAGCGCGTTGGGTGAAGTGTTTCGACTGTCGATTCTTTATTTAGGTGTTAAGTCCTTTTAAGTCACGGGGTTTCATAAGTTCAAACAAACCTGAATAGGTGATGAGAGTCATGAGAATAAGAAAAGACAAAACATTTCTCAAAATGAAGTCGAATCGGAAAGTGCAAAAGATCAAGTGGTGCCCAAAAAACAAACAATTGACAGAGGCTTTTTAGGGTGTGTTGAGTGTTATACAGTGCCCTACCTTTTTGTAGAGACCTTATGGAAGTCATACCAAGTTTTAATATTCTTATCAGGAAGGATATTATACCATTTCCTAGCATCTTCTACAAAGGAAGCAACAAATAGTCTCATAAGTATATCTTCATCATCATTATTAAGAGGGTGATTTTGAAAAGATCACAAAACGTCGTCTAAGTGTTCTTTAGTAATGATGAAATTATTACAAGAGAATTTAGGAAACTATTTCTTGAAATTCTTATGCATATCGTGAGGGTATCCAAGGATTGCAAACATATCTAAAGGCTTGAATGCATTGGAAACCATGTTTGTTGATCCATTGGGGACAAAGGAAGTCTTTCTCCGAAAAAGGACTTGACTATAGAAGAGTTATGAGGAGGCCTTATTTTATAAGCATTGGTAGGATTAGAAAACCTTCTTTTAGGATCTTGATTAGTTCATTTCACACTTGGGTTAAATGGAGATGCCAGATGATCTCTCTAAGAAAGGATAACCAAGATGAGATAAAGGGATTTTACTCTCAATGGATTTGTCAGGTAAGCTAGGTAAGAAAGGATTTGGAAACTGGCTTACCAAGAAGTGTCCTAGGAAGAATGACTCAATTCTCCCTGGAAACGACACCAAAATGTTATTACAAAATCTAGCACTTGTGAAAAATATTCACAAGATGCTTGACTAGTGTAACATATGGAAGTAATAGCCACTATCACCTCAGCAATTACTTCCATCATTTTAGTTAGCGACAAATATCCAACAAAATGGAGGCTTCTCCAACAACCTCAAGGGATCCTATAGCCACGGGGGCTTCACCTTATTGACCAATATCTTATCATGTTCATTCATAAAAAGGTTTTTTTAATTTTGAAAAATAAATTCAATATATTGTAGGTATTGGGGGGGATGTGGGGTGCTAGGGTGTTTATAGGTGTTAGGGGGTATAAAAAGGGGTATCTAGTAAAAATAGGGGTTTCTTTTATTGGAAAGATGTATTGGGAGGGCGGTTCAACAAAAGGATTTTGGGAGGTATTTATCAATATCTAGTGAAATTATGGGTATTCTTTAATTTCATATGAACAAAGGTGTTATGTCACAGGTTCACTAAGTGAAGACCCCGTGCCTATATCAAGCTAGAGGTAAGTCTACAACCACCTATATTGGTTTCATGACTATCTAAGGTTGAGTTAAGGGAAAATTAATTTAGGTAAGGTAAGTTGATTGTGTGTGTGAGGGATGTTAGTGAGGCAATCAATGATGTTATCTAAGATAAGAACATGAATTAAATGCCCAAAAACACTAGCTATCAAAAGAAAAATGAAATCTAAAATGGACTTGCAAGGAAAGATAGATGTTTAAGCATATGACAAGTTTATAATAGAAGTAATGCGTCACCCCTAAAATCAGCAATAAAGTGAATGAATATATGCCAAATAACAATGGAAATACTTGTCAACCATTCATCGATGATTGAATGAAATAAAGTGATCCACAATATATTTGCAGAACGAAATGAATACAAATTATTATCAAAATATGCTTAACATAGAATAACATATATACAATAAAACAGGTTTCTATTCAATAAGGAAATAAGCTAAAATTGTAAAATGCAGCGGAAACAAACTTTCTAGAATGTTGGTGGCTTATCTCTGAGAAGAGATGTGACGGTTGCACTCATTTGAAAGAATATGATTACAATGCAGCTCTGAATGCCATTTTACAATAAACAATAATGTAAAAAACCCTAGACATCCAAAAAACCTAACCTTAGGAGATGAAGCACCAAAATTCATGTGGGCCCTGTTTGGGTAAGTTAGTACATCAACTTCCTGGGGTCATAACTTTTGCATACGATCTTTGTTTTACGCGCACGATAGCCTGTTGGAAAGGTCTATTTGAGGACTACACATTTTTCTACTATCTATCAAAGATCATTCTGACCGTGGCGATCCCTAAAAAAATATTGTTTAGGGCCTCAAAATGACCTTGCAAGTTAGGGACCCAAAAACTAGGGAAAAAACTGTCGAAATGAGCCAGTTGGAATAGGTGGGAGGCCACAAAAATACATATAGATCAATACTCTCCCATTAGGAAGCAATGGCCTCCATTGCATTGAGTTCCCCCATGAGATGAGGAAATTTCTGTTGAATTTGGCCCCGGGTGAGCCACTTGCCTTGGTGCAGGAGTTTCCCTGCTTTGACAACTCGATAAAGCTGGATCCTTTGCTGGCGAGTGCCCTTGATCTGTTTGTACACAATCTTATCACTGGATTCCTGTTGTATGCAGTCAGGGTTGATATTTTTTGGTGTTATTTTTTCTACTATCTCTTAGGTGTCCAATAATGGTGGGAAATACGGTTGAAGGATATCCACGTTGAACATTGGGTGCAAGCCAAGGAAAGGAGGAATGTTGAGCTCGAAAGAATTATCACCCATAGCCTTGGTGATGGTGTACGACCCATAACAGAGTGGGAGAAGCGTCCGATGGGGTCATGTAAGGCGCTCTTTCTGCAAGTGCAACCAAACTTTGTCACCCACCTGAAACTTATGTGGAACTCGGTCTTGATCATGGTGTTGCTTGTACTTGTCATTGTACTTCTGTAGGATAACATGAAGCTGTTGGTAGATGTGCTAGATCCGCTCAATGAACTAGGTGTCTTTGTCAACTTCAGTTGGAGCAGGAGATGAGTCGGTTGAGGTGACTCCAAGGGGTAGTTCAACATCTATGGGGCCCAATGGTTGGAATCCCAACCCCACCTGAAAGGGGCTATGGTCAATTGAGCTATGTAGGGCTTGATTGTAGCTATGTTGAATATATGGGAGAATCTCATCCCATGTGTGAGGGTGCTTGGAATTATACATGTGAAGGATATGCATGATCATTCAATTTATGACCTCGGATTGGCCATCTGTTTGGGGGTGGAAGGTCATGGATTTGGTGAGCTTGGTGTGCAGCAGTGACCAGAGGCTTGACAAAAATGTGTTGAGAAATTGATTGTCCTGATATGAGACAATGGTTTATGGGATTCCAAAATGTACCCAGACTCGTTCAAAGAATATCTTGGCAGTGGCCTCTACTGTGATGCTCTTCTTGTAGGCATCCAAAATCGCCATCTTAGAAAAGCGATCCACAACCACACAGTCATTGCCCCGCTTGGTGGATGGGATGCCCGAAATGTAGTCCAATGAGATGGATTCCCATGGCTTGTCAGGAGTAGGCAGAGGGGTGTACAAACCCTGTTTCTTAGTGGTTGGTTTGGAAATCATGCATGCAGTGCGGCACCTGATATACTTGTTGACCTCCTATCGAAGTTTCAGCTAGTAGAAATGTTTATGCATCATTGCCATTGTATTTTCGACGACAAAGTGTCCTACCAATTGACTGTAGTGTGCTTCCCATATCAGCTTCGCTCGCTCTCTTGATGGAACACAAATATGGCCCAGATGCCACAACAACCCGTCCTGAAGATGGAAATTAGCGACAATTGTGTTTGTGCCCAAGATTTGGTCGGTGGTGGCGAAGTCTAGGTTTTTCTCATAGAGTTGGGGCCATCCAGAGGTCTCATGGCTACAAGAGTCTAGCACCGTGGTGAGTTTCTCGATTGGAGGTTTGTTGAGGCAATCAACGACGCAGTTGGTGCTTCATGTTTTATACTTGATGTTGAGGTGTAATTGTTGCAAGTACATGGACCACTTCTTATGGCAGTCATTTTTCAATTTTCCTTATGTCTGCATGAACTGCAGTGGCTTATGATCAGTGTGGATGACTGTCTCCTTCCCAAGAATGTAATGTCTCCACTGGCGGTAGGCTTGCACAATGGAGTACATTTCTTTGTCATAAGAAGGGTACTTACGGACAACATCTGATAGTGTCTCACTATGATAGGCCATGGGGTGGTTGTGCTGAGTGAGAATGATGCCCACAACATAGTCTAAAGCATCTATCTCAATTTCAAAGTGTTTTTGCAGGTTCAATAGTGAAAGTACTGGGGTTGAGAAAAAGTGTTGCTTCAAATAATCGAACGCTTGTTGTTGGTACCGGCCCCACACAAATTTTTCCTTACCACCACCCTTGGTTACTTGGCTAAGGGCTCATGCAATATGGGAGAATCCCAACATGAACTTGCGGTAGAAATTGGTAAGCCCCAAGAAGCTTTGAAGCTTAGTGAGTGTGGTTGGGGCTGGCTAGTCATGGATGACTTCGATTTTGGCTGGATCCACATGTACGCCATGTTGGTCAATGACGTAGCCCAGGTAATGAAACATGTCCATGTAGAAGGAGCATTTTTCCAAGTTGGCGTAGAGATGATGCCGCCACAGAGTGTGCAAGACCTGTTGAATATGTTGCAAGTGTTCTTCCCAAGTCTTGATGTAAATGAGGATGTCATACAGATACACCACTACAAAAGTATTGGTGAATGGTTGCAGGATATCGTCCATCATCCTCATGAAAGTGGCTGGAGCATTTGTCAAACCAAAGGGCATGACCAACCATTCAAAAAGACCTTCCTTTGACTTGAAGGTTGTCTTCCATACATCTGTTTGTTCTATCGGGATCTAATGGTAGGCAAACTTCAAATCATTCTTACTAAATTATTTGGCCCTCGTGATCTGATCAAGGAGGTCATCGATTCGGGGAATCAGGTATCGATTTCTGACTGTGATTTTATTCAGGGCTCGGTAATCAATGCAGAATCGTCGAGTTCCATCTTTCTTCTATACCAGCCCATTGGGCAGCGGTGCGTCAGGGGTCAGATCGTTGGGGTGCTTGACCTGAGAGTTCAGAGGTACCCCGGTAGGTGAGGAGAAGATATCTGAGTATTCTTCCACGACCTTATCCACTTGCTTTTTCTATGTGGAGAGGTCGGTCCCGGAGACCCTGGATGTGGTTGCGATCTTTCTCTCATTTTGAGAGTGAATCACGAAGAAGACAAACTTCCATGTCTGAGAGATGACCTTTCTCCAGTGCTTGGCAGAGATCAAGGAAATATCACTGGGTGGTACTGCCTCGGGTATCCTGTACAATTTCTTGTTCAAATTAATAATAACACTGCAAGGCCTAGACTCATATACAACACGATGTTTCCATAAATATGGTTGTTTCAAAATAACATTACAAACTTCAAGAGGGGAAACACCACACAATATCTTGTCTTTGAAGGGCTTGATGTTGTATGACAGGAGGGATTGTTGGTTGACACAGATATCGCTTCCTTGGCAGAGCCATCCGATGGTGTAGGGTTGCGGATGCAGCGTTGTCGGCAGGGCAATTCGCTTGATAGACTCTATTGAAATGAGGTTCTTCTAGCTACCACTATCAATGATGAAGTGCAATGAGGTACCCTTCACCCACATCTGTGAATGAAAAATTTGCTCGCCTTCCTCTAGCTCATCCAATTCACCGGGATGGAGCTTGGTGGTATCAACGATAACACTGGGTTCTGTGTCTATGATCCATCTCCCCCTTTCTGGTTCTTACTCAGAGTCAGAACCTGCATCTGATTTAGAGGCTTTCACCTTAGCCACCAGCGACTACTTTGAGCGACAATCAACAGTGTTATGCCAGGGGCTCTTATGGAAGTCACACCACTTCCTAGTATCTTTCTTTGTCTTTCCAGTGTCCTTCTTTTATTGTGGCCTGGACTGGTTTTCCTAAGGTTGTCCATATTTTCTCTGTCCTTAGTTTTGTAGGTTGGGGCCGCCCTTTCCTGGATTTTGTTTTGAGGGGTTCCCAGGCCCAAATTTCCACGTCTTTTGTTTGAGATTCTGCTCAATTTTGATGACATATCGGTAGGTCATGCCCAAGGATGAGATGTACATAAACTCCATTTCGTCCTGGATGTATCTATGCAGACTCCCATGATACTTGAGCACCATATGTCGCTCACAATCTTTGATACCCATCTTGGTGCGCAAGGCATGGAAGATATTTGTGAACTCGGACACTACTTGGCCTCTTTGTTACCATAGTGTGGTCCATTTTGTGTACATGTCGTCATAACTTCCAACATGGTAGTATTTTTAATTAATATCATCCCTAAAGGACTCCTAGGTGATTGCGACTGTAAATAATGAGGGTTCCTCTGTTTCCTTTTTCTCACAGAAATTTTCCCACCAATCTTTGACATGGTGGATGACTTTGAGGAGCGCAAAAGTAATATCGAGAAGTTATGGAGAGAGAAATACCCTTCTAGAAGATTCAACCATTTGTCTATCACATTTGCATCTATCTGAACTTCAAATATAGGAATATCAAAGTTGATTTGTACCTTGAAGGGGGCGGCTCCTCTGTTTGAGGAAGATGTGTCACCTGTTGGTAGTTGCCGAAGGATTTGTGCAAAAATATCCATCATCTCATTCCTCTTTTGTGTGAGGGCTTCCTAAAGAAAATTTTTGAAGGGAATGAGAGGTCATTTGGGCATGCAAGAGATTTTTTCCTCAAGAGAAACAAGCTCGAGACCCAATTCTTTGTACCCTGACCTCGTTGGGGACATGCATTGAGAATGACAAGGAGTAGACCGCTCTAAAACCATTGATCCAGAATATATTTGCAGAATCAAATGAATACATATTATTATCAAAATATGCTTAACACAGAATAATAGATATACAGTAAAATTGGTTTTTATTCAATAAGGAAATAAGATAAAACTGTAAAATGCAGCGGAAACAAGCTTGCTAGAATGGTGGTGGCTTATCTCTGAGAAGATATGTGACGGTTGCACTCATTCGCAAGAAGATGATTACAATGAGGCTTTGAAGGCCTTCTTACAATAATCAGGAATGTCAAAAACCCTAGACATCCAAAAAACCTAACCTTGGGAGATGAAGTGCCAAAAGTCATGTGGGCCCCGTTTGGGTAAGTTAGTACATCAACTTCTTGGGGTCGTAACTTTTGCATACGATCTTCATTTTAGGCGCATCATAGCCCGTTGGAAAGGTATATCTAAGGAATACAAATTTTTTTGCTATCTATCAAAGGTCATTCTAACTGTGGCAAACCCTAAAAAACGTTGTTTAGGGCCTCAAAATGGCTTCGCAAGCCAAGGGCCCAAAAACTAGGGAAAAAACTGCCAAACTGGAAAACTGCAAAAATGAGCTAGTTGGAATAGCTGGGAGCCCGTCGACATCCATATGGATCATAAATAGCATGAAACTATTTTGGTTGAGTGCAGTATAAAAATCCCTAATGGTTGAAAATGCAAAAAATGTGGCAATGACTATGTTAGGTGATGAATCTAGGTTAATATGCACAACATTAAGGTAGAGAATGATAGTAAATGAAGATGAAAAATTAAAGGTCCTAAATTAACACCAAGAATTGAGAGAGAGAGAGAGAGAGAGAGAGAGAGAGAGAGAGAGAGAGACTAGTGTCGTCTTCAATCCTTGGGAAAATGGATTCAATGCAACAACCTTCTATGGAGGCTAGGAGCATGAGAATATATGAAGATCAAACCTTAGAACTATACCATCATAGGCCTAGGAATGAAATTATAGGAAGGAAACCCTATATTTTTTACAATCATAAACCCTACATGTTGTCCCTAAGATCAAGGTTCTGGGGATATACAATCACAATCCCTACTTGACCTTGTATTCTTCAATATTGATCATTCCTTATAGTTTCTAACAAAATTATTCAAATATACAATATATAATGTAACTATTAACCATCTAATAGAGGATACACAAAATACACCATGAACAAACAGTTAAACTTGGAATAGAACACTTACTATGCCAAATATCTATGCATGAGGAAACCCTAGTTTCATGAGAATCCACCAAAACAAGAAAAATCATCCACAATATTATCCTCCAAAAGGTGAGCAAGGGTACTTTATAATATAAAATAAGAGAAGAGAGCTATAGAAGTGATTCTCCAAAAGTGTGAGTTATGATTTGCAAGGATGGAGCACTAACCTTTTTATATGAGGCAACCCTAGGGATATATCCCTAAAAAATCCCTAAAAACATAGAATGTCCATGATACAAGGTGGATAGGTCACTATCGACCCCCAAAATAGCCCAAAAAAATAAGACATGCTAATACACCAAAATGTCCCCTCAAATAACGCATGTGTGAGTGCAATATGCTCCAACAAGGGCGATGTCATGCTCTAGAAGGACGCAAGAGCCTCCAAAGGCCATGTATCATCATCAAGCAGTGAAATCAAGGTAAAAATTCCAATCTTCAAGGTCGTAAGTGGTGTTTCATCTCTCTAAGAGGTGTCCAATCATATCCAAATGCAAAATCCTCAACTCAAATTCCAATGTGGCTTTGGGGTGCACTCTCCAAAGTTTGGGGCTTCTTGTCCATATGATATCCAATCTGACCATGTTTGCAATATTTGAGTTCATCTATCCATCATCCAAGGTCTAGTAGGTACGACGAGGTGCCCTAAGGCATGTCCAACCATTAGGAGGTGCAATGTCATGTATCAAGGGTGCAACATTCTCTGTGTAGTGCAAAATGTCCTAGGTGTCACGATCAAAACATCCTCAAAAGAACTATGTCAAATGAACCATGGTCAACAAATCCTCATAACTAGGTAAGATCAACAATCACAAGATACAAGATTCATTAAAATCATACAAAGTCCACCATCATTTAATACAAAAGCCAAATAAGCAATTCGCATTAGGTGTCTTCTTCGGAATTCACATTAGCTCAAGACTTTGTAAATTGGAAATTTTAGGTATGGGAGGACCATCAAAGACATTATTAGGTATGACAGTACCCAGGTAGATGGACAGTTCCAGAGAAAACCCATCAAATGTAGGTATGGTGAATGAAAATGTTTCATGGTTACTTCACGATGATGGAGTCATTAATGTGAAAGATATTGTGCTTAGTCCATCCATGAGAGCCTTTGAAGAGGGATTGCTTGTTGCCTGAGATACACGTTCCTCATAAGTGTGTGTATTCCAAACCCCTTTCTTTCCTTTTGATATTCATTTTATGAATTGTAATTCCCCTTTTCAAGTTTCAAGCACTTTATTCTTTCTTTTCTTTCTTACTAGGATTAATTCCTTTTAATTGATATGTATTCAATGCATTAGGACTAGGGCCAATCACCTCATAATGAGGGGATTGATCTCATTATGACCTTTGGTTTTGAATTTGATCATTCATTATCCCATCATTTCTTCTTTCTTTTACAACATTCTTTCTTTCTTTATTTTTTATTCATTTTTTTTCTAGCAATTGCATCAACCTCGACATTCTATCTATTCTTTTCATTGGAGGATGAACCATGAGCCATTTTGGCATACATGTAAATTTCATTACCGAATTTTAGTAAACTACTGAATGCCCCAAGATGGAAAGTCTTAAGTATGGAGGGATCGATACATTTCTCCTATCAAAGCCTCCTAGTATTACCCATATTCCCCAAGAGTGACAACACTGGACTAGGATACAAATTATGGCCACCAAGGTGCAACAAGGAAAAAAACATAGCTTCCAAGCTTATGATTCATTATTTGACTCCAACCAATGATCCTCACCTAAATCCCTAATGCATTAAATATGACACTTTAAATGAACAATGACTAGTGTACTTTACAATATGTCAGACCAACATCATCTGATGAACCATGCTTATTAGGTGTGATAAAATTAATTGAATGAGGAGGGAGGCATCTGAGGGGATGTTGTATGTGGAGAATACTAATCATAATCATCATCATCATCATCATAAGTATTAGTGTTTTCATTGCGGGCCATAAGAAATGATCTCCTCTAGTTACCCCTAGGTGAGAGGGGGTAACAATGCCCCTAGTGCAATCCTGTTCTATGCATTTGAAAAAGCTTCAATGAAAAATTTATACAAGGGTCAACTAACCCTTCCAAAAACAATTAACCAAAATTGGAGAAAATTATGTTATAAAGGTTGTAGTAGATCTAAACAATGAGTACATAAATACTATTGGACTAGATTTCCAAAGAAAATAACTAGTCCATATATGCCAAAAAAAAAAGTTTTACAAATGTCCACATTTAAAACATTCAACAATTCCTTGCAAGTATAAAGACTTGGAAAAACACCTAGTATTCTTATCAATGTATTGAACATGACAATTAACAAAAAAAAATGATGATTGAACTGGATTTTTCTTTCCCAACTTTGGAAGGATGGAAGTCTTGGTTTCCTAGATCCCATCTTCCATCATTTCATAGATAGTATCTTCCTCCTTGAAATCCACTTGAAATGAATTTGTTGACATCTAATGATTGGAAACAACATAATGAGATCCTTTGATAAAAAAAATTACCATGTTTTGCAACATGGAGGATCCTTCCTCCAAGTCATCAATTTGTTTCTTATGATGGACCAATGTGATCATAATCATTTCCTTTTGAGAAAGTTAGTGATGTTTTTTTTCATTAACTTTGGTAGTCATAGAGAAGAGTGAGGTTTCTTTACTTTGTATGGACTCTTCATGTCTTATGAGAACCCTATGAATTTTGTAGGGTTCCTTATAATCCATGGATAAATCACACAGAAACACTTCCATCTCTAGTCAAGTGTACAAGGCTGACACTTATAAGAATTTGGATTCTAAAACACAAGATAAACCAGCCTATTACACCACAAACCACACAACAGAGTGACCAGGGCACCAAGAATCCACAAACTATCCCTTCCATATTAGGAAAAATAATCAAAATGATTAATTAAAAATATGAATAGAGAAGGGGAAATTAACCCTTCTTGTTTCTTCACATAAAAATAAACCATTCTATGACATTGATAGAGGGATAAAATTGAACAAATAATATCAATAAGGGTAGAGAAATCCTTCCACATTATCCCCCAATGCAAACCACTTCTATGACCTTGAAAGGGATTAATTGAAAATTTATACAAGGAAGGGTTGATCAACCCTTTTGGATCTACTAGTTCAAATAATGGAAATTATTAATTAGAAAAATTAATGGACAAGGGATGGTCCACCCTTCTCATTCTACCATTAAATATATAAAATTATATGAGATGTAGAGTGTATTAGAACATAACAATTATATCAAGAAGAATTAGGTGACACTTCCACATTATGCCCCAATGCAAGCCTCTTTTATGAGTTTGAAAGGATTCATTGAAAATGTATACAAGGAAGGGTTGATCAACCCTTCCATAGTAGGAAAAATAACAAAAAATATTAATTGGAAATATGAATCGAGAAGTTGTGGCCAACCCTTCCTTGTTCATGACCTAGTGATATACCATTCTATGAGACAAAGAGTTGATTGGAATGGAACAATTATTAATAGATAAAGTTTGATTGGTGCTTGCACATTATTCCCCTAGCACATACCTCTTCTATGAGTTTGAAAATGATTTATTGAAAATTTGTACAAGGAAGAGTTGATCAACCCTTCTAGTCTGGGTCAAATAAGGGAAAATGATTAATTAAAAATATGAATGCGAAAGGGGCAATCGACCCTTCTTTATTATTCCCCTAAAGATATGTCATTCTACAAGATGGAGATTTGACTAGAATGAAACAATTATCTATACAAGGGTCAACTGACCCTTCCACATTATGCTCCCAATGCAAATCTCTTCTATGAGTTTGAAAAGGCTTCACTGAGAAGTTATACAAGGAATTGTCAGACAACTCTTCTAGATTAGGAGATATAACAAAAATGATTAATTAAAAATCTAAATGCATATGTGGTGGTCATTCCTTCATTATTCTTCACCTAAAGAGGTATTATTCTAAGAGACTAAGAGTTGTCTGAAATGGAAAAATCATCTATAAAATGGTCGGTCTACCCTTCCACATTATTCCCCCAACACATACCTCTTCTATGAATTTTAAAATGTTTCGTTGAAAATTTATATAAGGAATGGTTGGCCTATTCTTCCAAACTAGCTCAAATAACAATAAGGATTAATTAAAAATATGAATGAAAAAGGAGTTCCTAACCCTTTTTTATTCCTCCCCTAAAGAAATACCAATCCAGGAAATGGACAGTTAACTAGAAGGGAACAATTATCTATATAAGGGTCGATCGACCTTTCCACATTATTCCCCTAGTGCAAACCTCTTCCATGACTTTAAAAAAGGATTCACTGAAAAATTTGTATGATGAAGGATCAACTGACCCTTTAACCCTTATAAACTAGGTTAAACAATGACAAGGATTAATTAAAAATATGAATGCAAAAGGGGTAGTTGACCCTTACTTATTCTTCCCCTAAAGATATACCATTTTACAAATGGAGAGTGGACTAGAATGGACCAATTATCTATAGAATGTCCATCCAACTTTCAAATAATGCCTTCAATGTAAACCTCTCATGGGGTTTCATTAGTTAGGAAATATTATACTATGTGAGTTCATATTGGGGGGTTTAAAATTCTGAAAAAATGAAAACAATATATTTCCTAGTATATAGGGGTCGGGGACATTTTTAATATATTTAAAACATATGGATATTAGAGAAGGATTAGGATTAGGTATGTGACGGTTAGAATTAGGTATCAATAGGTCTAAATTAGGTTAAATTTAAATAATATATCATTTTTCATAATCCTCATCCAGAGCTTATAATGGTTATGGCATGTCGGCATATTAGAGGTAGAAGGAAAAAAGGTATTAAAAATGTCATAGAAATAATGTATACCTATGATATCTATGGGACATAGGTGTTTTTCTAATTGGAAAGGTGTATTGGAAAAGCGGTTCCACAAAAAAGATTTTGGGAGGAATAATTTAATATCTAGTAAAATGAGGGGCATTATTTAATATACCATGAACACACATGCTATGTCATAGGTTCGCTAAGTGAACCCCCTGTGAAACCTCTTTTATGATTTTGGAAATTTGATTGAAAATTTATAAATTAAAGGATTGATCAACCCTTCTAGATTATGATAAATAATGAAAATGATTAATTAAAAAATTGAATGTATAAGGAGTGACAAGCCATTCCTTATTCTTCACCTAAAGAGATATAATTCTAGGAGTAAATATATTGAGAAGGGTTGATCAACATTTCCAAAATATTCCCCGCAATGGAAATCAATTATATGATATATAGTGAGTTAGTACTTGTATTTCTAAAAACATACAATAAATACATTAATTAATATAACAATTCATACAATTAGGTCAAATAGATTACCACTAGTATTATTGATGCAAATCAATAATTGTACATGTCATAACAAATTCACTATGTGTTTTCATTTTCATCCCTTATAATAGAAAAAAGGGTGTTTGACATTGATGAATATGGTTTCCTCTCGATGGGACACACACATGAAGACATAAATGGAACTTATAGGAGGTCGTTAGCTCAAATTAAGAAAAAAAACATATTTTCACTGCTAGAGATGGTGAAAACTTATAGATGTGAAGATCACAATTTCTTCATCTCATATCTAATTCATGATTTTTTTTACTTACAAAAGCTTCATGGATCCACACTTGTTGGGAAATAACCACAAGATAATTCGTATCAAAGGATGCCACTACTTCAAATTCCAACTTGTTGACGACACACCAATCATGCAATATAAAGCCTCGATTCAGGATGACAAGTGGTCACCTCCTATTATTCTGTGGCATTTGTTTCCTATTGGTCGTTTAAATATACATAGAGGTAAACCTTGACTATCAAATCTATAGGTAAAGTGACCTTTCGATATGGAAAAAATAAAAAAGGATTAAAAATGTATATTTCATTCTAGAGGAAATGTATTAATAAGGGAGGGGAAAAATATTGGCATCCCGTGATAACTTATTGGGAGAATATCTTAAAGGCTTTGGTCATGCCTTTTATGAGCAATGATCACTCAAGCAATAATTTCTATCCATCCACAATCTGGGATATAAACAACAACATTGATATACAACCCACACATGAAGTCATGAAACCTACTTGAGGGATAATGTCCACATTATAAGGGATCATTATGTTGGACCTATATATAACAATCCCATAGATGAATTATATCCAAGAGAAGATGTTGTTAAGGAATAAATGCTCTAGTATGATTGATACAATTTCCTTGTGAAATATGGTTAGGTAGGGTGGATGTTAATGTCTACTAATATTCAAATGCTACTGTTGAAATTAAATGTAGTAGTTTGTTGGTGGAATCCCCTAGGAACATCAAAATAAAGCAAGGTTTTGTACAAAATTTGTTTAAAAAGTACTCAATAGTGGGTTGTTGGAATAGAAGGAATGGCATCCATCACTGTGAATAGCATCATATGGTCATGGCCCTCACATGTGAGATAAAAGGAAGAGATAGAAAGGTATTTGAAGCAATCGAGGCACAATAACAAAAATTTGAACATAATAGAGAGAGTGAGAGTAATTTTGATCAATGAAACTTTATTTGAAAAGAAAACTTACATACTTGTCATTTTTTAATGACATGTTTCATGTAAGAACTCATAAATTAGTAGTCAAATTTAATTAATATATATTTCTTCAATTAAAACTATTGAAGGTTAGTTGGTCTCTTCTCTCCTAGCTCGAGATATGGGTTTTGTGAATAATTTTTCCATAATAAACAAGTCATGGTATTTGTAGATAAGGTGAGGAAGTTGGTAAAAATTACCAACTGATAGTTGTCATTTTGTATATATGAAACCTTACTATATGTTGTCGTAAATATTATGAAAAAATACAACTCTTCAACTCAATGATTGTCAAAACTTGTTTTTATCTTGTTGAATAATTTAATCCTGATATATTTAGAAATGTACGTCATAGTGATATGCATGCACATAAAAAAATAAAATGTATTACATTAATATTATATTTTTATATATACACATTAAAAAATAAATTCAAAATATTGACATCTTCAAAGATATTTAGAGAAACCACAATATCTACATTTGTTTGTCGATGTTTTAGATCCATATCAGGATCCATCTTCAAGACAAGAAGCCTAAGTAAATCCATTGAGATGAGCAATAATAAAGTTGTGCTTCTCTTGATTTTCACTCTGAGCTTTTCCAGAATAAACAAGTCATAGTATTTGCAAATAAGGTGAGGAAGTTGGTAAAAAGGACCAACTGATAGTTGTCATTTTGTATATGTGAAACCTTACTATACGTTGTTGCAAATATTTATGAGAAAATACAACTCTTCAATTCAATGTTTGTCAAAACTTGTTTTATTTTGTTGAAAAAAATAATCTTGATAGATTTAGCAATGTTTTTCATAGTTATATGCATGCAAATACAAAAATAAAGTGCATTACATTAATCTTAGATTTCAATATATACACATTAAAAAATAAATTCAAAATATTGACATCTTCAAAGATATTCAGAGAAACCACGGTATCTACATTTGTTTGTCGATGTTTCAGATCCATATCGGAATCCATCTTCAGAACAAGAAGCTTGAGTAAAACCATTGAGATGAGGAGAAATAAAGTTTCTCTTATCTTGATTTTCACTTTGAGCTTTTCCAGATTAGAGTGAAAATCAAGAGAAGAGAAATTTTATTACTGCTCATCTCAATGGTTTTACTCATGATTCTTGTCCTGAAGATGGATCCAGATATGGATCTGAAATGTCGACAAACAAATGTATATATTGTGGTTTCTTTGAATATCTCTGAAAAATAACTCTCACCATAGAAATATTATCAGTCAGATTACTTCCATGTACGGAAGAGAAATTATGGATGAAATTTGTGATATGGAAAAGCTCAGAATGAAAATTAAGAGAAGACTAGATTTATTACTACTCATCTCAATGGTTTCACTCTAGATTCTTGTCCTAATATGGATCTGAAACATCGAAAAAAAAATGTAGATACTGTGGTTTCTTTGAATATCTCTGAAAATAACTCTCATCACAAAATTCTTGTCAATCAAATTAATTCCATTTACTGAAGGGAAATTCTCAATGAAATCTATGATCTAGAAAAGCTCATAGTGAAAATCAAGAGAAGAGCATCTTTATTACTACTCATCTCAGTGGTTTTACTCATGATTATTTTCCTGAAGATGGATCCTGATATGGATCTTAAACATCGACAAAAAAATGCAGATATTGTGGTTTCTCCAAATATCTCAAAAAATAACTCTCACCACATAAATATTATCAATCAGATTACTTCCCTGTATGAAAGGGAAATTCTAGATGAAATCTGTGATCTGGAAAAGCTCAAAGTGAAAATAAAGGGAAGAGCAGTTGTATTACTGCTCACCTCAATAGTTTTACTCTGAATTCTTGTCCTAAATATGGATCTGAAACATCAACAAACAAATGTAGATATTATGGTTTCTCTGAATATCTCTAAAAATAAGTCTCACCACGGAAATCTTATCAATCAGATTACTTCCCTATAGGAAAGAGAAATTTTGGATGAAATCCATGTTCTGGAAAAGCTCAAAGTGAAACTCAAGAAAAGAGTAGCTTTATTACTGCTCATCTCAATGGTTTTACTTAGAATTCTTGTCCTGAAGATGGATCCTGATATGGATCGAAATGTCGACAAACAAATGTAGATATGGTGGTTTAGCCGAATATCTCTAAAAATAAATCTCACCACAGAAATATTATCAATCAGATTACTTCCATGTACGGAAGGGAAATTTGGATGAAATATGTGATCTAGAAAAGATCGGAGTGAAAATCAAGAGAAGAGCAACTTTATTACTACTCATCTCAATGGTTTTACTCAAGCTTCTTGTCCTGAAGATGGATCCTAATATGGATCTGAAACATCGACAAAAAAATGTAGATATTGTTGTTTCTCTGAATATATCTAAAAATAACTCTCACCACATAAATCTTATCAATCAGATTAATTCCCTATACGGAAGGGAAATTTTGGATGAAATCCATGATCTAGAAAAGATCAGAGTGAAAATCAAGATAAGAGTAGATTTATTACTGATCATATCAATGGTTTTACTCAGGCTTCTTGTCCTGAAGATGGATCCTGATATGGATCTGAAACATCGACAAATAAATGTAGATATTGTGGTTTCTCCAAATATCTCTGAAAATAACTCTCACCACAAAAATATTATCAATCAAATTACTTCCTTGTACGGAAGGGAAATTTTGGACGAAGTCTTTGATCTGGAAAAGATCAAAGTGAAAATCAAGAGAAGAGAAGCTTTATCATTTCCCATCTCAATGGTTTTACTCGGGCTTCTTGTCTTGAAGATGGATCTTGATATGGATCCAAAACGTCGACAACAAATGTAGATATTTTGGTTTCTCTGAATATCTCTGAAAATAAATCTCACCATATAAATCTTATTAATCAGATTACTTCCCTTTACGGAAGGGAAATTCTGGATAAAATCCATGATCTGGAAAATATCAAAGTGAAAATAAAGAGAAGAGAAGGTTTACTACTGCACATCTCAATGGTTTTACATGGGCTACTTGTCCTGAAGATAGATCTTGATATGGATCTGAAATGCCAACAAACAAATGTAGATATTTTGGTTTCTCTAAATATCTCTGAAAATAACTCTCACCGTAGAAATTTTATCAATCATATTACTTCCTTGTATGAAAGGGAAGTTTTGGAAAAAAAATCTGTGATCTGGAAAAGCTCAAAGTAAAAATCAAGAGAAAAACAGCTTTATTACTACTCATCTCATTGGTTTTAATCGGGCTTCTTGTCCTGAAGATGGATCCTGATATGGATCTGAAACATAGACAAACAAATGTAGATATTATGGTTTCTTTGGATATCTTTGAAAATAACTCTCACTGCAGAAATCTTATCAATCATATTACTTCCTTGTACATAAGGGAAATTATGGACGAAATCTGTGATCTGGAAAATCTCAGAGTGAATATCAAGAGAAGAGTGGCTTTATTACTACTCATCTCAATGGTTTTACTAAGGGTTCTTGTCTTGAAGATGGATTATGATATGGATCTGAAATGTCGACAAACAAATGTAAATATTGTGGTTTCTCTGAATATCTCTGAAAATAACTCTCACCACAGAAAACCTATCAATATCGACGTCACTATACGCATTGTAGAAATTCGATATTGACGCCTTTGAAATAAAAAATCACAATATTGGAATCAAAATTAACACTCTTGGAATCAAAATCCACACTTTTGAAATTGAAATTATTCAAAATTCACATTTTTGAAATTTAAATTCAAACTTTCAAAAACCAATATTCACACTTTTGAAATCCAATTTTTCACTTTGGAAACATTGATATACACACTTTTTTAGTCTAGATTCTTACTTATCAATCCAAATTTAATTAAATGATCATTAAGTAACCATAAAGCCAACAATAGGTAGCCTTTATTATATACTTAAAATCCCTTCTTGTATAATGACATATGTTTGTACATAGTTATACTTAGATACAGAAGGAAGGTAGTTACAACTATTGTAACTACCTTGGTCTCTTTATTTTCTAATATTTTATATTAAGACTGGTATTATTTTAGTTGAGCACCATTGACTACCTTTTTTAGTACAATTCCCTGGAGTGTTTTAAGTTGCACAATTACATTATCTCTAATATCTTAGATGATGTAAGTACCAAGCCAAGTTGTTTCCATTTTTTTGCTTGTTGTTCACTTTGTTGTCATATAGTAGTACAAGGTCTCCATTTTAGGCTCTTTGTTCCTTAAGTGTTTGTTGTGACAAGTCTTTTGTTGTTCCTTTTGTGCCTCTTAGTGGTGTAAGGCTATTAATTGGTCTTCTCCTAGCTAGTGTAGTGGGTACAATCAATCTTCTTTATCTTTTTTAGGAAAAATTTAAGTACTTTATCAATGGTGTTTGCATCTTCTTTGAAATGTAGAGGCATTGTTTCTTATTATCCATATGCTAGTTTGAACAAGTTTTTTCAAGTCGATCCTTTGTATGCAATCATGTATGTCCAAAAAACAAAAATTACTTTATCGTCTCAATATGATCTATCCATATTGTACATTTTATTTAAACATTTTACCTAAAAAAAATTAAAAGGCTCAATAGGACCATTGTCTTGAGAGTGATTTGGGGAAATTTTTATATTATTGATCAAAATAAAATAAAAAAACATTAATGCATCTATTGTGCTATTTATAAAATATGTTCCCGAATCACTTATGAGAGTAATTCGACATCCAAATCTAGTAATAATATTTTCATAAGTAAATTTTGTTTCTATTTCCTTAGTGTAGTTCTCGACTGGCTCATTTTTTGCCCATTTGGTTAAGTTCTCGACTACATTGATGATATATTTGAGCCATGTTATTTTACCTCTAGTTCAGAATGTTCCTACAAAGTCAATATTCCAAATATTGAAAGGGAAATTTAGATTAATTGATTGGAATTGAATTTCATCTCTCTATAGAGGTATTCCTATTGTCTGGCATTTATCACATGTATTTAATTTGGCTCTACAATGTTTATGCAATGTAGGAAACCACAACCCTACTTGTAGTATATTCTTGGGTTTTGTATCCATATGATAATGTCCTCCATCTAAGCCAAAATGTGCTTCCTCAATATATATTGCATCTCATTTTTTAGTGCACATCTTCTTAATGTATCAACAAGGCCAATTTTGTACAAATTCCCATCAATCAAAAGGCATGGAGTAGCTTTCATGGCCAATAAAAGTTTTTCCTTCTTTGATATATCAACTAGGACCTTTTCCTCTTTTAAAAATTATACAACTTCATCTAGTTACCTCTCACATATTCTAGTTTAAATAAGTCAGCATCATATAGGTCATCATCAATCCCCATTAGTTATTTTGTTGTCTCCATTCTTGACTAGTGGTCGAGAGTTATATGTTCCTTCCATAGCTTCACAACTACTAAAAATTCAAATTCTTGGAGGAGTATCCATCTACATATTCTTCCTTGATGTGCTAGCTTGTTGACTAAGTACTTTAATGTTTTGGGGTCTATAATTTAATTCAAATGGAATTTACAACAAGTAGTGTCTAAATCATGTAATTCAAAAATCATTCCTAGGCCTACTCTCTCTATGATTGAGTAGTTTCTTTCAACGTTGTTTAATTCCCAATTGGTATAGAAATTTGGATGGTCAATGTTATCTTTTCTTGGTTGTGATAAAAGAGCTTCGACTATTATGTTTGATGCATCGACATGGACATGGAATTTCTTTGACCAATTTGGGAATCTCAACATTGTAGCCTCAACCAACTTATTATTCAAAACCTTAACAAACTCTTGATAGCCAATGCTCCAAGAAAACTTTATATCATTTTCTAGTAGTTCATCTAGAGGAAAAGTTATATTAGAGTAATGTCTAATGAAATTTCTATAGTACGTAGTGTGAACCAAGAGTATTCTAATTTTCTTTGGATTGGTCAGGGGTTTAGTTCCAAAATAGTATTTATTTTTTCCATATTTACTTTCATTGTTATGATCCTTAACCCTTAAAATTGAATCATAAACAAAATATTGAAAAATAAGGTATAAGTTCTCGTGTACATCATATATAAAAAAAATACATGTACAGCAAAGAAACATTGTACAATGAGTATTTTATGGAAGGATCAACTCATGTTCACTTGCCTCTTCGAGAGATAAACCTCCTAATGAGCTAAGATCCAATGCATGATCCATAAGGATGACTCCATCCTTATTTATAGCTAGCTAGGAAACCCTAATTATAACTAAACGTTAACTACCTAGTGGGCATTCTTTAATGAGGCCCTATTACATTTATTCATTTCTAACTACCTAATGGGCCTTATTTAATAATAAATAATATTGTGTACATATTCCACATTACATTAAATGGCTACCATAATTATCCTATTCTTAACTCTAATGGGCTCATAAACCCCTATTAATTTCACCCTTAGGGAGGATCCCACCATTCATTCATTCCTCACATACTACATGTTGAAGTAGTATGTCTATGGGTTTAGCATAGATACACTTTATTGTATTCAAAGATAGTTTGATTTGGATACATCTCTCTAGCATCATCCTTAGCCAATGAATGTGATTCTTGAGTAAACTATAAATAATCCAATCATCAAAATATACATCCATAGTCTTATATATGAGTTTCTGGAATATCTTCACTACTATTCTTGAGAATATAGTAGGAGCATTATTTAATCCAAAGGGCATCAGTCTATATGCAAATAAACCAAATTCAATAACAAATTTGGTTTCCTCCTAGTCTTCTTTTGCTATGGAAACTTAGTTATGATGATAGAATCCATCAAAGGAGTACCATTTTTTACATGCTACTTCATGTCTGATTTCATCTATGAAGGGTGATGGAAATGGATTAGTGAGTGTTACTTTGTGCAACCTTCTAAAGTTTACATAAACAACATTTTGGATCGTGCTTCTTATGTTGGACCACCAAACTTGTTGACCTACTCCACTTTATCTATAGTATAAATAATGCTTACTACAAGCATATTCTGAATCTCTTATTCGGCTATTTTTTATATATTTGTGTGCAAGTTTGTATGCTCTTTTCTTAATTATCTTTTCTCTTGGGATGAGTTCAACCTTTGTTTCTCTCATTTCTTCTACTAATATTTTAGATCCTTGTAGTCCCTTGCAAACACAACTTGATATTCTTTCAATAATTTCACTATATCCTTTGTTTACGTTTCCAACCAATAGACCCCAATTCATGTCATTTTGGCTCTTTCATCATTAGCGATATTGACTTCCCCTAACTTGATCTTAGCATTAATCCATTCAGGTGCTTTGGTTTCATAAGTTTTCTATCTCCATCTTTTATCTCATAGTATGATGCAAGGAAGTTAATCATGTCTTCTTCTTCTTTTGGTGTTCTTTATTCTTTATTTTGTAGACAACATTCACTAGTTTATGTACCTCTATATGTTATTTTTCCATCTAAATATCTTACGAGAAAAAATTTCAGTCTCCATTTCCACCTTATTTGTTGTAAGAATTCCATCCCTTTGGTTGACTGGCATTATTTTGTGACAAGTCGAAGTCAACCCCTCTTCAACCTTCAACTTCCTTTTGTCCTCCTTTCTATCTCTAGTTAGTTGGTCAATAAAATATCTAACCTTCTAGACTAAATGTGCAATCATATCTTATGTAGGGAAAAAGGAAAGTGTTTTTATGAAATTGTCTTTTAGTTCACTCCAACTCCATGTTTCTCCATGTCCTTCCTCTACCTTGTACCATTTATAGAAATGTGCTCCAATGTATTTGGGAGCATGTTTGGCCGAGATCTTTGACCACGGTATCTAATATTTATTCATTCTTTTTCACATTCTTCCACATGGCTCTATTGTTGAAACTCTTGGTATAAACTTCTTTATTTGTGTTGATATTTTCAATTTCATTCACCCAAAGATTTTTATAAATAAAGTTGAGGTTGTTTTCCGAGTCTACAATCAATGATAATGGGTGCTCCACCAACATGCAACCAAGCTTGTGAAAGTCTAGACTAAGCTTTATAATCGACCTTGGTCTCCCACATTCTTAGACACCTCTTCCACATGCATAGCAGGGGATTCTCTTTCTTTGAAACTCAATGGAGGAAAGGAGGTCAATTATGTTTCAATGGGGATCTAACTCAAAACACATTTAATTTTCTTTCATTGACATTAGTGTTGATGTTACTAAGATGCAATTATGTGTGCCTTCTCTAGCCCTTACATCATAATTTTCCATTTTTCATTCATAGAGATTAGTGTATGGATTTTGTCCCACAAACATAGTAGAACCCAAATGAAACTCTCCCCTAACATTAATTTCTATACTTTCTTCATTTCTTTGTAAGACCTACTAAAGTTTCATAATTTTTGTTTCATCTTCTAGAGGCTCTCATCGGGGATTTCTTTCCTTCGGGTTTAGAGGGATAACAATTAATTTTCTATTTTCTTTGAGAATAATTCTATCCTTCTCTAGGGACACTATAGTTTTCATTCTTCAACCCCAAGGTCTTATGACCAAGCCTACATATGCAATGCTTCTTTCTACCAAGTCGATGATTTCAAATTCAATTGTTGTTATTATTCCCATTATGCTCTCTTTTGCACCTTTTAGTAATCCAATGGGTTCAACAAATATGATCTCATCAACAAGCTTCAAAAAATTTCTCGACCTCACTAGGTGAGGTCTTCCCATTTTTATCCAGGTGGATTTGGGTAATATGGTTACATGAAACCTAAAGTTGTCTTTGACTTATAGGATAGAATATCCTTTTATCTCCAAGTTGATCTCGGGATCATAATCATTTGCTAATTTTATCCCCTTTGTTCAGTAGACAAATATAACATAGCTACCAACTTTACGAGAACTCTCTGAAGTTCTTATTTTTTAGAGGTTGCATTTAATGGATTTTTTTACCCTTGTTTCAAAAAGTGGTGCTACTAATAGCAACCATTTTTTTTCAAGGTTAAAATTACAAAATTTTGCAACTATAATATTTAATGTTGCAAACAAAAACCTTAAAATCGACCCCCAAATCAAAAAGGGGTGCTACCAGTAGCACCCCTTTTATTTCAGGGTTAAAATTATGACTCCTTTGAAATTGTGGCCTTAGAAACCTTGAAATTGATCCCCAAATCAAAAAGTGGCATTGCTAGTAGCAACCCCTTTTTTAGTTTGAGGTTCAAATTACAATATGTTTGATATCATGACCTTGGTGCCACTAAGAACCAAAACCTCGAAATCAACACTCAAATGAAAATCTGGTGCTACCCACAACACCCTTGTTTCTATTTTGAGTCTAAAATTACAAAATTAAGGAAAAAAAAATATTTAAATAAATAAATAAATTGAAACAAACTAAAATTAAAATAAACATTTGAAATTAAAAACTAAAAATAAAAATGAACATTTCAAATTAAAAAATAATGTAATCTATAAGATAATTATAAATAAATAAAAAATATGGGTTGACACCCCACATAAATAATAAATAATAGCAATAATAATAGTAATAATGATAATTAAAACAAAACAAAAATTAAAATTTAGAAAAACAACTAATTATTCCAAGTTTTTTTGGAATTTTTTTTTAAACATATTTTAAAAAAATGAATTTTAA
>ML784297.1:576359-600129 GCA_009831015.1 Picea engelmannii | reverse complement strand
TGTGTGAATTAAAAAAAAAAAAAATAGAAAAAACAAGGGGTGGGGAAGTGGCCATCTCTTAATAACATTGGATAGATGGTGTAGATATGGGCTCGAATAGTAAGGCCACAAATCAATTGAAATATTTTAAAGGGCCACAAATCTATTGAAATGTTTTAAAGGGCCACTAAATCAAAATTGCTTTTTTACTTAATCAGATGTTGTAGTTCCTTTAGCACACCGATCTCTTGATCAACATTGGATAGA
The DNA here is from genome assembly GCA_009831015.1 of Picea engelmannii. Taxonomy (NCBI): domain Eukaryota; kingdom Viridiplantae; phylum Streptophyta; class Pinopsida; order Pinales; family Pinaceae; genus Picea; species Picea engelmannii. Next base: position 599,883 of record ML784297.1, on the reverse strand, counting down.
TGGTGTAGATATGGGATTGAATAGTGAGGCCACAAATCAATTAAAATGTTTTAAAGGGCCACTAATAAAAGAGGGTATAAAGATTATTAGTGAGGAGGTCAATCTTAAATGGGGTGCAAACCATTATTCTAGAATATTAAAACTTGGTTACAAAAATTGTTTCCACATGCAAGAAAGGATCATTCAAAATAGTGGTGGGAACATATTTGGAAATTGAGCACACCTCCCAAAACTATGGTTTTCACATGGTTGGCCCTTTCAAACAAAATCATATCCTGGGACAATCTCCAAAGGAAAGAGTGGGAGGGGCCATGTCATTTCCCTTTATGCAAAAAATCTCCTAAATCAATCATCCATATGTTTATTCAATGCCATTTCACTAAAAACATATGGAATTATGGTTATGGTGGTCAAACTCAAATGGTAAAGGATGGATTTAGAACAAGATCTAGGGGATTGGAGCAATCAAGTCAAAGGAGAATTAATAGTTCAAGATATTCCAGTTTCTATCATTTGGTTAATGTGGATTTCTTGTAATGAGGACCTTTTCCATGGGAAAACTATGAACATTGCACAATTTTTACACAATTTAAAGGCAACACGCATGTCAAGGAAAAATGACCTAGATGTTTTGCATCGATCAAACACCCAAGTATAGCCCATGGGTTTTTTTGTGGGGTAGTTAAGGATAATATTGGATAAAGTATGGATAATGGACATCTTCTCCTCCGTAATTCTTCAAAAAAGGATTTGACATGGGTACCAATAACAAGGCCAAGTTGATGGTCTTCTCAACCCTGTTAAACTTGCAAAGGAGAAATCAATTAGGGACATGGATGTATATGGTGATTCCAAGATCATCATTTGGTGTTTCTAGTGTTTAATGCAAATGCATAATATACATATTTAGGTGAGTGTGACTAAAGATAGAGATTCAATTCACTATCCTTCTCTCATGTCTTCAAAGAACTAAATTATGAAGTTAGTAGATTAGCTAAAGTTGTTGTAGACCTTGATGAAGGCATGTTGGAGGTAAATGAATTATACCTTGATAGGATTAGTTAAATATCAATTAGGGATTTATTTTGAAAATTCATTGTCCTCCATCATTACTTTATGTGGTTTGGTAAGGCGCAATGGTTTGAACTATTTGGAAAGTTCTTTTATTCAGTGGAATTTTTAGTTGGGGATGGATTAACCTAGGATTAGATTATTAAATGAATTTTTGTTTAAACCAAAAAATAGAGTCAAAATCATAATAGATAGGATGGATCTCTACATCTAGATTCCAACATTCTTGGCACTTAAGAATGTACTCTCTTTTTTCAAACTTAAATAAAGTAAAAAAATGTGTGAGTGTGTAGCAGTGTCACAACATTTATTGTCCATATTTCCTTGATTTGTATGTGTTTTGCGCTTACAATTTTTCCTAATCCTTAACATCGTATCAAATCCTATACGATCCTCGCTCTCTTATGAGAGGGGTCCATGGTTACGAGATTTACTTAAACTTAATCCTTGTAAAGTAGTGATCAAGAATAAATCACTATGTAATTTTTCATATGTTCTAGTACTATTAGGTGGAAAAGTAAAGTCATGGCCTTATCAACCCATATTAAGGGAAAATCATGTTTTAGTGATTTGGGGTCCTAAAACTTTCAAATCATCTCTCAGACATTAAATGGTTGTTTTAGGGGTTGAAAACCTTGAGAAAAAATATCCAAGCCCCTAAACATTTTTCTACTCATCGAGGGATTTCCAATGGTCCAAAGACAACCTAAATCCAAGTTTGTATGAGGAAAGTATGCCTCACAAGTTGATCTATGCTTTGACCATCGTAGTATTAAGTGGATGCCACATCAACTCTCATTACCCACACATGTGGAGATGATCATGTGTTAACTTTGAAAATGGTTCATGAGGGTCAAAAACCTTAAATCTAATCAAGAGTTGGAACATGAAAAAACCCTAACCCTAACCCTAGACAATTGTGATGACATGTTTCAAATTGAGCAGCAAGGAAAGGAAGGGACTTTATTCCTTTTGTAATGATTTATTGTTCCCAGCTAAACAAAGCAAAGTAGTGGGATAATTAAATAAGAACGGAGGAAGAAGACCCTGGAGAAACTATTTATTGGTCACAATGTCTATTGTAACTCTATAATGATTCTATCTTTATTTGCATCTTACACTATATATTTGAGAAGAAAATAGCAAGGCATGGTCCTCATCTTTTTGTTGGGATTTCTCACATCTTATGGTATACCTTGTTTTCAATGTATTGATGGTGTATTTTGAGTGTTATGCATGTTATATTACATTTAATCCATAAGAAAATACTAAATAATAGAGTAGAATCTCATAGTAATTGCAATAGCATTTAAGATCTATTGTAACAAATTGTCCACTAGAATATCCACTATAGTTCACATAACAACGAGAGAGATAGTGTAGGCATTAGGATTTAATTTTCTACTAGTGTTTGCAACTTGAATTGAATGTGCTTGCAACTTTAATTTGGCAATCTATGTTGAAGCAAGAAGAGTTCAATTTTGTTGTGGTATGTGTTTGATTTACTTTTAGGAGAAAATGAATTTTTATTTTGTTTGTTGCATTTATGCTCCTTTCCTCAATAGTTTGTTTGATCAAAACTTTTGCAATGCATGATTGGCTCAATAAATATTGTTCATGAAATGCATAATTATGCAGAATATTTGGATTGGCTTAAAGAGTGATGTTGAGTCTAAGGTAATAGAATCCTTCTTGAAGAAAAGCGAATAAAGAAGAGGTGAGAGGAATCAATAATGCACATTTAGAAAGGTGATTTTGATGTGCCTCCAACTACATGTGTGGGTACATGAAGGATGTGACCAATATTGTAGTGCACATGTGTGGGTATAGCTAGAGAAGGAGTTGCACGTTGTTCAATGTTGTTAGTAGTGTTGGATTCCATCAATGGTTAGATGTATTGGTATTTATTTTTGTTGTGAGGAATTCCTCATTGGTTTAATGTTGTTGGTGGTGTTGGAGACCCAATGGATGGTTAGATGTATTGGTATTTTGTTTTGTTGTGAAGAATCTCTCATTGATTGGATTATCGTTGGGAGAGAGAGAACGAGAAAGAGTATGTGTTGTGACATGTTTTATACTCTTTAACATTCCCCTATTTTCATTATATTTGAGGATGTTTTATCTAACAATCTTAATTAGATAACCCACGATGGAATATTGAAAAGTGTAACAATCAACAAAGACATGAAGACCAAACATCAGTAGTTTGGTGAATGTGTTGTGACATGTTTTATACTCTTTAACATTCCCCTATTTTCATTATATTTGAGGATGTTTTATCTAACAATCTTAATTAGATAACCCACGATGGAATATTGAAAAGTGTAACAATCAACAAAGACATGAAGACCAAACATCAGTAGTTTGGTGATGACACAATTTTGATAGGAGAAACGCATATTGATGAGAGTCAACTATGGGAGCATGCAAAAGTCTATTGATGAACAAATATTTGAAAAATCAAGTACAGTGTTCACAATCCAACTAAATGAGTTCAAAAAATTGTCTTAAAAATTCAAGCTTGCACACACTTGATGAAGTTAGATTCTTAATCTATTTGGGAATCTAGCTAAAGGTTGGTGTCGTAAGATATGTGGGAATCTAGCTGAAGGTTAGAGCATCCAAGGTAGAAGATCCACAACCTTTCAAAAAGAAACTTGGAATTCTGGCCATTTAAGCTAGTTAATCTAACAAAGAGATTAGAAATTTTGAATTTTGCATTCACACAACACTTGACTTAAGTATATTTTATCATTTATTCTCCAAAAGTTATGTTGAAAAAACTTATTAAAATATTCTCAAATTACATTTGGTCTTCTAAAAGAGGTCAAAATAAATGACATAAGAAAGATCAAACCTCAAGGGACCCAAAGAAGTGGGAATTGAAAATTGAGGATCCCATGTGGTTGTGCATAACTAAATGAAGGAGAAGGTTATGGGGTCTCTTTAGCATAACAACCACCTCTAGGAAAAAGTAATAACTAAAAAAAAAAAAAAAATGAAGGAAGAAACTTAAGGAAATGATCTCAAAACCATTGGAAAGAAAAATCACAAAGAGGAATATGTCTTGAGATAGGTGAAATAATTATAATTTTTTTATCTTCACACTCAAGCCTCACCCTTATTATTACTAGTCTTTAGAATTACTAAGAGAAAAAAGAAAAATCACAATCATCATTTCAAGCATGCAAAATTATATATAAATAATTATATTGTGTATAACAAACTCTACATGCAATTTTTTTATGTAAATAATTATATTGTGTATAACAAAATCTACATCTAAGATATTAGAACTGCAAAAATAAAAAATAAAAATAATAATCATAATAATTATAATTATCATAATCATAATCATCATAATCATCATTCCAAACATGCAAAATTTCATGCAAACAATTATATTGTGTATAACAAAATCTACATATGTAAGTAAATATGTTTTCTAAATAAATTATATTATGATTTTAACTCATATACATTTTATATAATTAAGATAATCATATTTAAATTATAATTATATCACTTATATCAATCTTATAAAAATACAATTTATTATTATTATTATTATTTCTCTTATTTAAAAATAATAATAACTATTTTCTTATTCATCTTACCATTGCTTTATCAAAATTTCTTTATTTCTTTACAATTTCAATTAACAAGTATTTAATATCTTAATGTATTTTTCTTTGTTCTCATTTCATATCTTAATGTATTTTTCATAACAAAGAGTATCTTCTTGGAGCATACAAATCAGTTCTTCATGATGTTCATGTAAAATTATTATGTTGCAAATATCCTCTATTTGCAGTGACGTCTAAGGCTATGGGTGATTTCCAATTGCTCATTAAATTAAGATAGACTTAGTACAAGTGGCTTTCTCAGAGATTCTATGAAGCACTTCTGTTAAGATAATCAAACTAAGATAGACCAAAATCTGCAACTTCAATTTTTTTTTCGAAATAATTGATGTTTCATGTGTTTACTTCACTTCGATTCAATTATGTATGTGCAAATGGACCTTAAAAGAGAAATCGAATCTATTAAGTTATAAACCTCTAGAAGCTCTGACAGCGATAATGTGGCAGAATATATCAGCGGTTCTTCGACACTGATCTCCCTCGTTTGGTAGAATCTGCTAGTTTGTTTGAGGTGAGTTGCACTGAATACTGGATATAGTTGAGACTTTGCCTCCAACTTTGGTTTTCTTATAATACTTCTTGTCACTGAGCGCCTCTAGTTTTGTATTTTTCTTTTGAGTAATAAAATCTTAATCTCGTAGAAAATTCTCCTGTGACTATAAATTTAAGCATAATCCTCATGGATTGTGAGAGCCTCACGACAGAAGTAATTATTAATCATTTGAGACTTGGTGAAAGAAATTCTCTAAAGACAATCTGGTTTTACAAAAAAATCTCCTGTGACTATTATTTAAAGCATAACCCTAATGAATTATGAAAGCCTGTTAATCATTTGAGATCTCTTGTGACTATTATTTAAAGCATAACCCTAATGGATTATGAAAGCCTGTTAATCATTTGAGATCTCCTGTGACTAGCATAACCCTAATGGATTATGAAAGCCTGTTAATCATTTGAAATCTCCTGTGACTATTATTTAAAGCATAACCCTAATGGATTATGAAAGACTGTTAATCATTTGAGATCTCCTGTGAATATTATTTGAAGCATAACCTTAATGGATTATGAAAGCCTGTTAATCATTTGAGATCTCCTGTGACTATTATTTAATGCATAACCCTAATGGATTATGAAAGCCTGTTAATCATTTGAGATTTCCTGTGACTATTATTTAATGCATAACCCTAATGGATTATGAAAGCCTGTTAATCATTTGAGATCTCCTGTGACTATTATTTAATGCATAACCTTAATGGACTATGAAAGCCTGTAAATCATTTGAGATCTTCTGTGACTATTATTTAAAGCAAAACCCTAATGAATAATGGATTATGAAAGCCTGTTAATCATTTGAGATCTCCTGTGAATATTATTTAAAGCATAACCCTAATGGATTATGAAAGCCTGTTAATCATTTGAGATCTCCTGTGACTATTAAAGCATAACCCTAATGGATTATGAAGGCATGTTAAACTAGGTAATAATTTCTAAAACAAATTCTCCAGTGACAATTTGGTTTTACAAATTCAGTACCAAAGGGAAGGTCAGAGAATATTCCTACCAACCCATTCAAAGTGCCAACTTGCTTCGAAATTGGAATTAAGGAAAATATCCAGCAGATAAATCCACGAAGCCTATCTCAGGTACCAGATGGGCGTTGGAGCCAACTTTTAACAATTGTTATCAGTATAAAAACACAGATATAAAAAGCAACTGCAGGTGGCAAATGGAAGATAAAGCAACTGATCAATATAAAAAGCAACCGGAAGATAAAGCAACTGATCAATATAACGGATAAACTTCAAGACTTGAAAAAAATTGACCCTTGCATTTCTGCTACCTCTTGGCAGCACATTTCGGCTACCTCTGAAGCCAAGGGATGTTTAAAATAAAAACTGTGATTACAGTGCGCTTGAGCACAAATGATTACGAACTTACATTCTCACCTTATGAATACAGCTGGTGTAACTTTTGACGTGATGTTACAATATCTAGCTTCTCTGACTAATGGCCCCCTTCAATAAGTTAACGTGGGCAACAAATGCTCAATGTGTACATAATTAATCAGCTTTGAGAAATAATCGTAAGTTAAAAAGATAAGAAGATTATTTAACCTTCAAAATAAAGAATGTAATCCATCATTTTCCAGTCTCCTTGAATGCACGTGTATCAAACAACCTATCAAGAAATGGCAGTGGCCTCTTCTGAATTGAAATCACACCAGACGTTCTGCTGTTATCTGATGCATTTGTCGGTGGTGTCGTGAGAATTTCCAGCATTTCGACGAAGGCAGCCTGCAAAACGGAAGATATGATCGGATTCAAACTAGACGTCAGGTCCAGATAAGTATTTCGGATTCAAACACGATGACGTTAGACTCTAATAAGCACTAAAACACAGAAATAAAGGACCAAACTTCAGAGAAAAGCCTGTGAGAAAAAACCGTGCATATGTCTTTATTCTTGATGGTCTTCTGAATATTCCTCGATATTTAGAATATAAGGCATCCTTGAATGAAAGTTGTATATATTTTTTTGGGTGGGATTCTAAATATTTTTATATATTCATAATTTAGATTGAAAGTATTCTAAATATTTTTATAAATTAAAATTTATGTATTTTATATATAAATATATAAATAAAAAAGATAATTAGTTAAATAAATGGGATTTGAGATTTCCATTAAGATTAATTTTGGTGATTGAGAAGAATATTATCCTATTCATTTATATTTAATTTTTGTAAGTGATATGTTCAGTTCTTGATGAATATATGGTTATAACTCCTTTGAACCCTATATTAATAAAATCTTAAAATTTAAAAAGATTAAATAAGAAAAAATATTTTTTATATTTAAAATCAGAATATAAAAAATTATTTTAATTAAGTTGTAGATTTTGAAAAACCATTTTCAATTAATTATGTTTTGTGTAAAAATAACCCTCAATTAATTAAATCTTAAAATTTGAAAAAATTAAATAAGAAAAAAACTTTTAAATATTCTCTATATTTAGAATCCAGAATATGAATGTTTCTTTTAATTAAGTTTAATTAAGTTAAAGCTTTTGAAAAAAACATTTTCAATTACCTTGTAGTGTTTTGTGTAAAAGTGATTGTAGTGCTTTATGTAAAAGTCATTGAAACAGTTTTATTAATTATTATTATCTTTTAGTATTTTTATCTATATTTTATATATATTATATATAAAAATACTCAATAACTTTTATTAAGTTTTTGTATTTCATATGTATAATATAATATAATATAATATAAGGTAATTAATTTAATAAATAGATTTGGGATGTCAATTGAATTTAGTTTTGATGATCACATAGAGTATTATTCTTCTCATTTAAATTCAATTTTTATAAATAATACATATTAAACTTTTATTAAGTTTTTGTATTTCATATATATGTGATGTTAAAAATAAATTATTATTATTATTATTATTATTATTATTATATATTAAGTTTTATTATTTCATATAATAATAATTAATTTCAAATTCAATTTTTATAGCCTAACTCCATTCCTAAATTTTTTTAAATACCGATATCTATGATATAAAAATGGTACAGAACTATGTTTTAAAATTGATGCTTCATCCCACATATCTCCTGTGTAGTTCAGCAGAGGTGAGCCCTCCCATTAATCCAATCCCCATATGTCCTGTGCAGTTAAGCAGAGGTGAGCCGTCGAATTAATCCAATCCCTTAAACAGAGGTAAGGCTTCAAATTAATCCAAACCCTTAAAAATTTAAGATAAGATATTAATTTAAATATATATAAATTTAAAGTTCGTTGAAACTTGTTAAATTAGATAAATAGGTTAAAACTTTTACATACATTTATTTGGTTTCAAGGGTGGTAAAATAACTTGTGGACTGCACCCATTTAATTAGATAAAATTAATGCACAGATCTAAACAACGAAAAATATCAAAGACTTTGCACCCTTGCTAGCAGAGCAGTGAAGGTCTGAGCATTTAATTGTCGCTGGAAAATCACGATCAACTTGACAGCTGCGTTGTTGGATTTCTCAGATTCTCGCCTTCAAGTATCGTGAGTTCCCGTTAAACCAAACATTGGAAAATTTTGACCTGCTTCAATGTCTATAAATGGAACGTAAAAACATTGTTTTTTATCAAATTATCCGAAATAATTAAAAGTTCATAACAAATAGAATCAATCCGACAATCGCTTAGTCGGAAAAACGTATAATATTATTTCAAGTCTCCAAGATCGGAAAGAAATGAATGATTCTGGCCTGTTAATTGCTGTACATATAGTGCATATTGCTCTAGTTCCTGGTTGGGTCGGTTTAATAACTCTCTACAAATTAGCAGTTTTGGGTGAGATTTTGTTATTTGTAAGTACTAAAGAAGTCTGGTTTTCTTTATAATGAGCCCTTCAATAAAAGAGATGGAAGGGTCGGTTATGTTGCAGTTAAATTTCAGAGGCTTTTCCTAAATGTGGAAATTTGATTACAGTCCAGCAACAACCCAAAAAGTATAAGAAAGTAGAGGGTTTGTTTGGCTATGAAATGGCAATTGAATTCAGAGGTTTTTTCTTAATGTGGAAATTTGATTACAGTCCAGCAACAACCCAAAAAGTATAAGAAAGTAGAGGGATTGTTTGGCTATGAAATGGTAATTGAATTGAGGAAGATCATCATATCAAATACCGTGTGGCGTTATCTACATAGTCCAGGTTCATAGTTTGGGTGATTGGGTGGAATGTTTGTTCTCCTCCCCACCAGAGTTCAATTGGCCCCAAGGATAGGTGACCCTTGAGTGGACCCATGTGGGTGCTAAATCATAAGTTTCCTAAATTTCCTACTACACAGTGTGGTGTGGTGCATATGATAACTTGCAAGCCTAAAATTTATAATGACAGCCAACCGAATTTGAACCTGCCTTTTACAACCCTAGGATTTATAATTACAGCCAACCAAAATTGGACCTGGACCTCTTCCAGATAATCCCCCAATTCCCCTATCTATCCTAAAAAAAAAATAACCGTGATCTACATACTTCTTTTGATATTTGATTTTAATTATTTTGCAGTGCTTCCAATTGTACGGGAAGTTGGAATGCGCTTAAACTTATACACTAAAAGTATGCAACTTATTAGCGTAAAAGTGGATGAAGGATTCAGTGTTCCTGCAATAAAATATTCTACTCTGCAATAAATAACCAGAAGGGTGGAAAATGTTCAACTATAATGGACGTTGTATTTTTAAATATTAACCTTTTAAGAAATTTAATGTTCAGCTATAACAAAATTTAATGTTAAGAAAATGTTGAGCTATAATAAAATTTAATATTTCATTAAAATTGTTACTGTCAAAATAAGAAATGATATAGCAATTGAATCGAACGAGGTTGATCCAACTTCAAATTGGATTATTGAAATGAAGGAGCCAAGATTCAAATAGGACTTCACATGTTGAATTAGTAGGGCCTTCATATGCAGAAACAGGGCCTGTTGCCTCCCATTCACGAGCTTAGTCACGGCATCGCATTTTACACTTTAAAGGCTCGAGATTAAACTTTAAAGACACTTGTTTTCGTGTACCGTACCACGGTCCACCATCTATAGTGGTTGGAGTTTGTACATATTTTTTGAAGTATGTACATAAACTTTCACACTTTCCTGTTAAACTCAACATGCCTTTGTTTCATGTTTTTGAAAAACATTTGTTGGGATGAAAACTTTCAAAATTGTTCAAATTTTTAATCCATTAATTTTATGTCAGGTTTTTCCTCGAGTATGGTCAAGCCGGAGTCAACCTCTTGCTCTTTAATTTGTCAGATCGTTCCTGAGTCGAATCTTATACTTTGGATACAGATATTCATAAAAAAAAATTAATGGAAAAGTCAATCTATCTTTCCCACCTGAAATCCTTTACAGTATGGAACTTTGATCCCTCTCTTGGGAATCCCACTTCACAAGATGTTAGCCTGAGTTTTCAGTAGTCAAACTGCCTGGCAATATGGCTTCCACTACGTTATGAAAATTAACTGGATTTGGCCCACATGTCCTACTGCCTTTGAAGTAAACTTTAACTTCCACAAGTTTGTATTCTTTGAAAATACCACAAAGATGTTGCAACCTGCGTTCTTGATCTAGGGGTCCTGTAAAAGAACGTTTCCATTTGTCTTCCCAAATGTTTACACCTTCACTACCTGCAACTTGGTTGAGGAATAACTTTGGCACTATTTTCAACAGCAGGGTGTCCACATCAACTTCCAGAAGAAGGTTTCATCTTTTGGAGGGCACACTTGCCAGCCAAGGATAAAGCCCTGTCAACCAAGGGGACACACTGTATACCTTTAGCACTGTCAATAAAAAGCCCCACCCCACACAGTCGTAGGCTTTCTCCATATCTAGATTAATGAACATACTTGGTAGTTTCTTGATGCAGATCATATGGAGAGCCTCTCCGACCACCATAACAGTGCACAATATTTTCCTATCCATAACAAATCATGCTTGGTTTATTGAGACGATTTCTGACACGAATGGGTTGATCCTCTTCACTAACAGCTTAGTAGTATAATGTTACAGTTGACATTATATAAGGAAATGAATCTCCAATCCTTAATATCATTTAATCGACAGCCTTTGGGAACTAAAGCCGTAAAAGTAGAATTAATCGACAGCCTTTGGGGACTAAAGCCATGAAAGTAGAATTAATGGTCCTTAATATCATTTAATTGGCAGCCTTTGGGGACTAAAGTTAATCCTTAATATCATGTAATGGACAGCCTTGGGGACTAAAGCCATGAAAGTAAAATTAATGGACAGGCTTTGGAGACTAAGCCAATCCTTAATATCATTTAATTGGCAGCCTTTGGGGACTAAAGTTAATCCATAATATCATGTAATCGACAGCCTTGGGGACTAAAGCCATGAAAGTAGAATTAATATAGGAATAAATAAGCCCAGTGTTCTATATTTCTTGGACCAATCACCTAGTTCATGGATGAAACATTCATTCATTAATTCCCTTTATTGAGTTTCATCTACAGCTATGTATTTTTGTGATATACAGAATATGTTTCAAATTTTAGCTATGTATTTTTGTGATATACAGAATATGTTTCAAATTTTAACTATGGATTGGATGAATTGGCCTTGTAGCACATCTTTAAAGGGAAAAGTTTTACCTGCTTTGTCCGCGAGGCTATTAAAATAATAAGGATTTGGAAACCTTCTTAAATGGAGCATCAAAGATATTTCCTTATCGAAATCTAATTCTTAGAATGATTGTTTGATTTTCTCTGCAACCTCCTTGTAGCTGTTCCATCGTAATGGTTGAAGACCACAACGTTTAAGTCTCGCACCAGAAATAATTGGCCTTTTCCTTCCTTCGTGGACTGTTTTAAAATCATTTTAATGCAGGGAATAAAACTGAAATCGCTGCATTCTATGCACTTTCATCACAAAGACAACATCTATTTATTCGTCGCCAAAAGAGAGATTATTTCCACTGATCTCATCTTTAATAGATACTGAGCATAAGGTAGTGATTCTTAGCAACGGTGTTTCCCTTGAAGCCAAAGGAATAGGTGATATGTAGATAGCACTGCAAGATGGTCAAGAGAGAACTATTATTGATATTCTCTATGTTCATCAGTTCATCAGATTACTGTAAAGGAATACAAGGTTGAGAGTCAAGCTAATAGATATTTGGTGAAAGATATAAGAAATAATAAAAAATATTCTTGAAGGCATAGCAAAACATGGTGTGTATAAGATTCTAGCCAAAATTGCAAAGAATAATGGTAGTGTTGCACAAAATACAACTCTTGCTTAATGTCAAAAGGTGAGAATGAGACACTGAGAACTACCATTCAAAATCTATCATCGGAATATAGTGATAGGAATGAAGAAATTGAAAACTGAAGGGCATCATTCAAAAAGTAGAAGATGAAATTGAAGCTTTGTAGAGGGAGATCAAGGCCATTGGAATTATCATGAAAAAAAGATAGTCGAATCATCCACTAAAGGAAGGAAACCCTGTATGTATTGCAGTATGCCCTAACAATAGTTCTGAGAATTGTTGGTATAGGCATAACTACATGCATTCTGGAAGAAAAAAAACGTCCTTCCAAAATGTTGGTTAAAGGATGCATGTGATCATTGCAGGAAGGCTAATCTACTTAAGGCGAGTATTAATTTAACCTAGAGGCAAAATATCAAAGAAGAGCATAAGGAGGCATTTTTGACTCTCCTAAAAATTTGGTCAGAGCTTAGTCAGATCAAGGAAGAGCATGAGGCATTTTTTTACTCTCCTACAAAATTTGGTCAGAGCAGAGCATAGTCAAATCCAAACAAACCAATCCTTAAAAGTCTTTGCAAAAGCAATATACAATGAGAGAGTATCCTAAAGTTCGAAGAAATTTGAAGGCATAGGTTGTGAACAACCATATAGAAGACGATGAAAATGTGGACACAAAAAAAAGACAACGAGGACATGAAGATGTGGACATCAAAGAGGAAGACAACGAGAACGAGGGATCTTTTAAAAGATGAAGACGATTACGTCTAGAGAATAAGTGTTTTGTAAAGTTGTGTCATCTAAATAAAGTCTTGTAAATGGGTACCATATCAACCTAACTATGGAGGGGGATGGAGCCCTATTTAGCTTGCTAGTGGCTAGGGCAAGGAGCTCTAGTTGTGGCGCTGAATGGCCTCTTATTGTCTTACCTACAATTCATCTTTTATATCATGTCTACGTTTCTAGGATTTAATTCTCAGATTCTATCAATAAGAAACAACTCAATCCCTCGAAAGAGTATAAGAAATGATTTGACACCTTGAGAAGCTATTCCAAATCAACTTAGTGCAATTCCTTGGAGATTTGCAATGTCAATGTCAAAGGGATCGATGTGCCAAGTGTCAGAGTTCAAATGATGTTGATTGTCGAATTCTAATATCTTTTAAGGCATTCTTGGTTACTCGGTTATTACTAAAATGGTTTGAACTCCGTATTACGGTGGTTGATAATCTAATGTGAATCCATGATGTAGAATTTCGGTTGTCAAGATAGAGAAAGATCCACAGAGCTAGTTCATGGTTGGCTGAGGGATCCTCAAAGGAAGTGATGTAGAATTTCGGTTGTCAAGATAGAGAAAGATCCACAGAGCTAGTTCATGGTTGGCTGAGGGATCCTCAAAGGAAGTTTGCAATGTTGAGGAGAAAAGCACTTGCAGGTCTACAAAGGATTTACATACTCCGCATTGAGAAGTTTACTAAAACATGCAAAGAGGCCTTGCAGATGTGGGGGACAAGAAATGAGGCCTACAACAAAACATCTTATGGCAGAAAGTTGTTAAAGAAAACATTGCAAATGTTGTAACTCAAAAGGGTTTTTATATGCAACATTGGAAAAACTCCAATGGATATGGAGACAAATATACATTCTTCAAAATGTAAACACAACATTTGCAATAAGTAGAAAGCATACAATATTTCTAATCATCAAAATCAAATATCAAGGTAAAAAAAATGAGATTTCACGAAGAAGAGTCAATAACATCTCAATTCATGTTAATAAACAGCTTGGTATTTTGAGGAGGTGTAGAACCCATCTAGTAAGACAACCACTAATAGAGGTAAGGAATTTATTGAGATGTGAAAATATCTTCAAACAACCTTTGGATAATCAATTTACCTCAGGAGATTGATGGTTCTCCATAGGGAAAGTGGAATCCTTGCGCAACAAGGTGAAAGACAACTAGCATGGCAAGTGCATGGACAAGTCGTGTGTTGTTACAAAGTTTAGAGTGTTCACAGCTCTAAACTTTAATCATATGGAAGTAGACTCAAGGGTTAACTCATTTGGTAGATGCGCTCTTATACAAAGTTATACACAAGTTTTGCATATCCTCAAACACCATTACCCTGTGAAAAATGTCTATCATCATATTGAATGCATGGTTTCCTTTATGGCATATACTCAGAAAACACAAGTGGCACATCCCAAATATGAGCTTCATGCCACTCAATGAAATTGATTGAAGATACGTCCCTTTATGGCACATACTCGTAAACACACAAGTGGCTCATCCAAAATATGAGCTCCATGTCACTCAATGTATTAAAGTGAAGACACTTAGCAAATACTTTTAAAACAAGCAGTAGCTCATCCGTAATATGAGTTTCATGTCACTCGATGGAGTAGATTGAAAGGAATAAACAAATAATTGGATTGGTTGGCTGCGATGATGATCATTAGGCAAAGACCACAACCGCAAAGTCTCTAACTCAATTAAAATCCAACAACATTGTTAATCTTGCAGCATTAGCTTTTCAAAGAATCAACACAGGCTTTGAATAGAAATCTGCTATAAATATTCTGCAACATTGACACTGGGACATATCGATGCTAGCAAGTTGAGACAAAGAAAGCAAGTTGATGCTAGGCAAATCTAAAATCGAGCTAGACAAGCCAACGCCAAGGAAATCGCCGTTAAAGCCAACAATGAGGATGCTGATGCTGAAATATGTCGACAATAAGGATGCACGGATCACTACTAGCTTCAAACTAAATGAACAAAAACTAAAAATAAATCCAATTTAATTTTTCAAGGAAAGTACTCCAAGAATTAAAAACGACGATGAAATGAATGCACATGCCCTTGCAATTCACTATTTTTTGATAAATCCCCTTACTATAGGCTAGATTATCTCTGAACTTGACTCCCAACTTCTAGAAGGCACTGGAAGAAGTTGATACAACCCAAGTTTACAGTTGGAAGGCCTTATCTGACCATAATAGGTAGTCTTCAACGTACTTCCGCAGCATTGCCAACAAAATATTTCTGCAAATACTGGCTCTTTCATTGAAGTAGACCTTGAAAGGCTGACCAACCTCTGTCGTCTTGGTTAACTAGAAAAATAGCAGCGTTAGGATCATATCTATAGGGTTTACTCAGGTCAAGGATTGATACATCCCCTTTTTTGAAGGACCCTTCTGGCGTTTTCCGGGTCTGAAAACACCAAAATGACCACCATAGGAAGAAGAATGTGCCTATCACAACAACTGCTGGCGTGCAGAACCTGCAGGAACAAAAAATTGAGCCACTTTATAAAGAATCACATCAAAGTATTATCCGAAGATTCAGCAGTAGAAGACATTTTGATTGGTCAACATTTTGAATCCAGATTAGGATTCATCTTCAGGACCATGAGTCCTGATTAGGATGAGTCCTGAAGATTAGTCCTGATTAGGATGAGTCCTGAAGATGAATCCTGATCTGGATTCAAAACATTGACAAATCAAAATGTCTTCTACTGTGGATTCTCCAGATAATATTTATAATGAGTCCTGAAGATGAATCCTGATCTGGATTCGAAATGTCTTCTACTGCAGATTCTCCGGATAATACTTAATCTGATGAATTTCACCGCGGAAATCTCAAAACCGAAAGAACACATATTTGACATGGTACTACAAGAAAAGTTCTTGATTGACCAAAGTCAGCTACTGCAAAGGTAAAATTATAGACCTGAAGTTTGGCTCAGAAGGATACAAATCTTTCCATTCGTCATAATTAGAAGACCCAGTTTCCAAGATACTGATCAAGGTGTGCACTGGTTACTGACTTATCTTTCTACAAGAAATCCTGCAACATGATTTATCTTTCTCTTCTTGTACTTCATAATATGGTGACACTGTTGCGGAAAAGATGCCGACTTCATAGGTCAATGCTCTTGTAATTTGGACTGCAAATTAAACAATCAGAGTGGTGCTTGTACTGGTGCATAACATTCACTTCCATAAGGACTGTAATTCTGTTTTGCTTGAAAAAATATTTCAGAATGATAAGCTGCCCGATATTCTCCCTACTTAAGAATAGTGCCTAAAAACACTCTAAGGCATATAATAGTTCTTCCTTGGGCACTATAATTCGGTTTTGCTTGAGAAAAAATTTCAGAATAACAAGCTACATGATATCCTCCCTATTTAAGAATAGGGCCTGAAGAAAACTGAGACATATGTTTCCATGTCAAATGGCTGTTCAAATAAGGAAGAACAAGCATGGACAAATTTAGAGAAACATTGATGATGTTTTAATATTGACTCCCTAACATCAAATGTTAATCTAAAATGGGGCTTTACATTATTTACTTTTATTTATTATTAATTTATTACATTATGTTTCATCACAGGTGTTCTATACATAACGGATCATTAGACCAACCATGTATATACAAGCCCAAACGAAAACCACGCAGAATTGAAAAAACACCATGATAAAAATCCAACAAAATGATCCATATAAGGACGTTATAAATCTCGAATACCTGTACATGGCACATTGCAAAAGACCCCCCACCCACATTTACACCTGGCCGTAGAGGATCTTCAATCCACAATGGAGCTGGGCTCTGCCATTCGTTTTGCCAGAAGATCCCACCTACATTTCCATCTCTTCCCTGAAAGAAAACAAAACTAAGAAAATGCTGCTAACAATCTAATCAATTGTTTGCATAACAGACACAAGTAGTTAATTTCTTTTACCTGTAAGACAAGGCGTGCACATGTAAAGTCAATACATAATCCAAAGTAGTATAAAAAACCAATCAGTAAGGTTCCTAAATTCAGTGATCCAGCAATCTCCTGAAGCCTAAGTAACTGGTCTATGACAAGGTTGGCCCTTTTAAGCATAGTTTCTCCGTTGGATGAACCATTTGATGCTACTGAACAATCTTTGGCATACAGAGAACTGTTGCTTGCAGATTTGATTGAAGCACCTCCGTTTCCAAGCTCATGATGAACAGTTGAATTGGAAACAGAGGTACACTCTGTAGACATCTTAGATGACAGATTAGATAAATCTTCGCTAAAGGAAGACCATGATTCAACTGGTATTAAGGTTGCAGGACATGTAGGCACATCCACAGCCAATGCAAGAACTTGCTGCAGAAACAATCACACAAATGGAACCAAAGGCTTAGTAAAACAAATAAGATAGATAAATGCATGTTTGTTTTATTCTTGAAATTGAAACATGAAGCATCTATAGATTCATCGCCTTGAAACTCTATTTTATTGTAAGGAGCCATAGCACTTGAATCAAATGATATCACAAGTGACTAATGTCCTAGACAGGGATCTGAGTTTCTAAACCTTGAAACAATTTTGAATGCAACATATATCACAAAATAACATGAAAGGAAACAAGTTATAGATACCTCTAGGTAGAACACTGCCATCAAATATAGAGAATAGGAC
This sequence comes from Picea engelmannii, assembly GCA_009831015.1. Taxonomy (NCBI): domain Eukaryota; kingdom Viridiplantae; phylum Streptophyta; class Pinopsida; order Pinales; family Pinaceae; genus Picea; species Picea engelmannii. The sequence goes on along the minus strand of ML784297.1, from coordinate 581,917 downwards.
CCCAGACCTCCAGAATATACATTATTCAAGCTTTTATGATGCAAATATGATTTAAGTAGGAGAACCTGCCAATTAAAAATCATTAAGTACAAATTTTAAAAGTGCAGTAATGCTCATTATAAAATACTACAAAAAAAATGAATTAAAATCGAAGGAGACTTAATCATAGGTTGTGTTTCTCACCAAAGGAGCCAAAGGTGGGAACTGATGCAACTTCTCAAAAATGTACTCCCTTGCCGCTGCACCACTATGAGTATATTTTCCAGCCTCGAGCCTTTCATCCCACTGGCCATCACTTTCATTCTTAGTAGACCGGTCTCTTCGTCCTTCAATGGTAATATCAATGGCAACAACTTCCAAAGGAGATACTTCTTCATCAAATGCAGCTAATGCGGGCTTGCATTTGAGTCTAATTACTGGTATATGCGCAGATTCTACTGTAGTAAGCCCTTCACACCAGCTGCATTCTCTCAAACGCTCAGCAAGTACTCTAATCAATGATGTTGGTTCTCTTTCAGCAGTAAGAATTTCCAATTTAGAGATTGGAGCTTGATACGACTCATCAATCACAACCAAATCAACATCACTGTGGGAAAGGCAGAGTCCCGTTGCAAAGGAGCCAAATACCTGAAAACCGTCAGAAAAACAATCGTTATACATCCACATAACATTTTGATTTAAGGCAAGATTTTGAGTGGCCAGTAAAGGAATGGCCAGCTCGTTAGAGCATAAGAAAAAGTGTTTATTTGCTTCCATTTGTATGGGAAGCAAATAAATAATTCCGGGAGAAACTAATGACCATATTGAATTGGCAAATTACCAATATCGATAAACTGGTTAACCAGTTCGATTGGGTAGCCAATTTGAGTATTTACCTCCTGAGAACAATTACTAAATGCATGCTAGAATATATTATGCATATAAAACACATTCCTCCAGCCAAGAAGGACATATAGTAGGATCACAGGAACTTCACAATCCCGGCTGGCCACTTGAAAGCAATGCACAAATCTTATCAGCTGTTCTTGCTGTCGAACAAAAAGGATAAAACACAGAAGAATATAGAATAAAACGGAGAACATGCAACTCACCTCAATATTTTTCTCAGGCCACAAACACTTCACTACTTTGCGGACACATTCAACTGCAGCCTCCACTTGAAGATAAACTTCTGCAGTAGGTCTCACATTGTGTGCGAATTCCAATATCTCAAAATGAATAGCATGAGCATTAACTTCAGCACCTTCCAACAAGGGATGTAAGGGACGAGAAGCAGTATCACTAGTTGAACCATAGAAAGGTTGCACTAATGGGCATGCCATCCAATTATCTTGCTGAAGTGTGTCTTTGTCTCCTTTATCTCCACCCACTTCTGATGAATAAGAAAAACATGTGGAACTGTAAAATCCCTCTTGAATAGAAACAGGGACAGGAAAATGGAGAACTGGAATCTGTGAAACCCATGGGACAGGAGGTGCTGCAGCATTGAACGTTGTAGACAAAAGAGACGGCAAATGTGGTTGTTGTACTTGCTGCCATATTTTCCTTCTGTGCTGCTGATGCTTGTCACCAATTTTCAACTTATTATAACACTGCAAGTGAGAATTCTGCATGGACGTACCAGGCTTGAAATTCTGCTTAAGAGAACTAGAAGTTGATCTTTGATTCTGCTGGTCACTGGATTCAACATTTAAGTACCTTTGATTACCATATTTTTTTTGTGGTTTGGACAAAGCCCCTCTCTCTTTGTTGTCTGAATATCCAGTAAACTTCTGATCTGGTAGCCTCGGCACATCACTATTTACAGCAGGATCTGGATTATGTAGATTCCTTTGTAAGCCATCGGCCCCTGGGTACATAACTTTACATCCCCCTGACTCATAAGATTGGAATGGTCCTCCAGATTTAGAGTTAATTGAACCCTTTGCACCATCACAGTCTTCTTTTCTCCCTTTATCTACAGTCACCCACCTTCTAGAAAGATACTGATTGCCCACTTTACTTAAAGAGATATGTTCCTTGTTATTTTCTGTCCGTTGTTTAGATGAGTAGACAAAACTTTGTGGCCTAACAAGTTCAGTTGGTCCAGAATTGTTTCTAAAGAAAGCATCCCTTTGTTCTGAGAAATGGACAGAATTGTGGGGCTGGCTATTTGATACTTCCTTCTTAATCCAGGAATGCTCATTCCTCTTATGTCTTCCACTCAAGCTTTCAAGTGCCCCATTTGAATATGTCCCGGAATTAGAAGGGAGATAACCAAATTGTGCCTGGATGCCTCTGTTATCAGCCAAAGTTCCTTTTGTACAGCAGTCCTCTTTTTTGGGCGATGCATTGCTAGCAGATGTCCCATACTTCAATGCAGCCCTATATGAAACAAAACAAGTATTTGGTTCTCCATTGCCTATTGAACCTCCAGCACCGGAGCCATTGCAATTCATGCCCTCTACTTGGTGTATATTCAAATTCTTACCTTGTGAACTCTTACTACAAACAGTGCGCAAAGAGGACACACTTAAACAATCTGACTCAGGTCTCAATCCTTGTGACACGAATTCCACAAAATCACCTCCCCTATTTCCACTATAGGTGTCCTGAACCTCCTTCGGTTTGCTACTGCTGCAACCAAATAATTTGAGCAAGTTCTCGGCCTGAAAATTAGAAGTATTGGAGAGTTTTGTTATTGCCATAAAGTTTAACCATCTATTCCTAGCCAATCAGAGTCTACTAGTTCCTTTTGTGAATATGTTTTGCGGCCATTCTACCTCTGTTGGAGACAACTCTAGAAGAAATTTAGACTGATCATAGTGGCAAAGAGTTGATTTAACTCTTTCTACATCAAGAGAGGGCCTCCTTTCTCTTACACAAACTCTAACCTGAGAGACATCCCAAGAAGATGACCATAAATCTTATATGCACCAAGATTGAAAAGAAAATAATTGCTGCTCAGATTCCATGACAGCTTATAAAAAAAGATTCAAAATTACAATACAAAATGTGGAAACCATATATATATATATATATATATACACATCGGGAACTAAATATAGTCACAAACTAAAAACCTCTAAGTACCGTACGTGGTAAACAAGGTTACCTGGACAGGATATTTGGATGCAAATGCTTTCCCACTTTGTTGAGGTTTCAAATGCTTCCATACAAAAGGCTCCAAATGTAATCCACCGTGACAAGATGCCTAAGAAGACAGAATCCAAATATCAAAAAGATGCCATGAGTTCACTGTTTCTACCAAACACAATCACCACCATGATGGCTAAGAAGACAGAATCCAAATATCAAAAAAATGACCTGCTCCCATTGCTTCTACCCAAGTCAGTTTAGTGTTTTCAGATTTATAACTTTGCTATACTATTTTGTCCATATGGGACGACCTGCCCTGGTAAAGCAAGCAAGCACTTGAATCATTTCACCAAAAATGTTATCTACTAGAATCAGGATAAAACTGAGAGAAACCATTCTCAGGCTCTTTCTCAATCTTTTTTAGTATTCAACTTTCTTTGGTCCTTCTCTAATTTTAATGCTTTATGTCTTCTTCTACTTTTACTCTACTTCTCAAAGATGTACTAAACACTCTCATTGCATACTCTGCTTATGTAAACATTAATATGTAAATTAAATTAAATTAAAATTATACATGTCTAAGGATGGTCTTGAAAGACTCATAAGGACAGACTGAAATCAAACTGAATTGACATTATTTTTAACAACAAAATGAAATGAATTTCGATTATAACACCCAATTAGGAGATCTTTCTCTATGACCAATAAGACAACATTTTAGCTTCCATCTCCAATTTCACCCTATCATTTCGATTTGAAATATATCCTTCCCCAAGAAAAGCCCTTGACATCAGGGCGCGTTCCTTAAAGCACTTTCAAGGAAATAGAATAAAATATGTGGTGATATTAAAATGCATAGAACCAAGAAAGATCCGGAACCAAATTAACATTTCCCCCGATGAAAGACCTACATTTGATTTTAAGCTAAGTGGAGGTCTCATACGTAATTCCGTGCTGATTCACCAACCCCCAAATCACCGCCACCCTAAAGGGGAGTGAAGCTTGAACAACAAAAGCCTATCAAGTTTCTTCTGTGCCTTAACCAAAAGGCAGACGCTACCCAAAAATGGGCATCAAATAGTTTTTCAATTATATCGTCGGTATTTCCATTGTGTAAGGAAAAATTTCAGCTGAGTCTCTAGTTAATGTCCATCACTGTGTTTAAGTTAAAAATTTCTGACAGATTATTATTTCATCCAATAATGCATTCTCTGTTTTTTGAAATCTCATTAGGCTGAAAGGTTCCTAAAGCCATGAGAGTCTCAATTTCAACTAAACTACAACACCAATTCGTGTCAGCTAATGTTCATCACTGTCTTTAAGTTTATATGTTCTAACCGATTACTATTTCATCGGATACTGCATTACTTGTTTTTTGAAATCTCATTAAATTGAAAGGCTTCTACATGAGAGTCTCAATTTCAACTAAACTACAATCCCAATTCATGACAACTAAACCCCAAAAACATATGCGAGAGAATCAAATCAATTATTACTTTCGAGCACAAACACCCAAGAATTGATGTACAGTGTGTACCTCAAAAATGCCATGCAAGCGCCTGGTTGAAGAATTGTAAAGAAACAACGGTAAACCAGGCCTTATGGCCTTCGCTGTCTCCAGAAACTCCAGAGGTAACCCTGGAAACAGATATTCATGCAATATAAACAATAAGCACTTAAGGCCATATATGAACAAATATAACAGTCAAATGTCCTCTCTAATTTACTAGACAATTCCAAGCAGGGAGAAAACTAGACCAAAAAGCTGGCGCTGGAGGTAATCTGGCATTGTCTCGTTGCTACAGATAAAAATGAAACCTCCCAGCTCGGGTTTCGATAGCGAGACCTGGTCTGATCGTGCCTGTGAGCGAGATGGATGTTTCTGTGTCTGAGCGGACTCCATGGCGGCCGGCCTAGCCTTAGAAAAATCAAACCAGAGGCCGGACTAGCTTCTTCACCGCGATGGTAATTCTAATACTAATGAGCGATTGGACACAACTCTTACGTCCAGAATACAAAGCGACGCCTCGCCGCCCCGTTTTGTTTGATAAAAGCTGTTTCTCGGCATAAATAGGCGGTTTCGCGAACCGCAACTCCTGGTGGATTTTGGACGTTGGAGTTCCCGGCGGCCGGAAAGCCCGTCGCGACAAGATCTCTAACGTACTTTTCCTCTGCCGCGTGGCAATCAGAAAGTATTCGTTAAGTCAGTTTTTTCTTAGTTTAAATCGTTCTCCGGATATTACAACTAGGCCTGAGACACGTCAGCTGGGGAGCTTTTAAAAGTGAATATTCCCGAGTGATTATTATCCGTCCGATGTTTCCACGTCTTCATTTTGATGTTAAGGCTTTAATTTATTATCAATTGGCTAGAACAATGTTTGCTTATTACAATAATCAACTAATTCTTAAAACTATTCACAATTAATAAATTATTCTCCGATTAATAAATACATTTATAATGAATATTTATTAGTATGAGA
>ML784297.1:536204-556347 GCA_009831015.1 Picea engelmannii | reverse complement strand
AGCAATAAACATGCAAGCACTCTTTTATAATGTTGTGCTATGATCCTTCTCCACCGTCATTAGGTTGAGACTCCTCAAGTTCCATATCTTTTAATGGAGCCGCTTGCTAAGTGTCCATACAAAAAGATTGTATGTCGAAAAGACATCACAAAATCAATAGCTCATATTCAAATAAAGAATTAGTTCCGTTTAAGAAACTCAATCTCATGCATGCTCTAATTCATGATTAGTTGTTGTAACTTTTCCATCAAAGTGGCAAGAAGTTAAAACAAGAAAGTGAAAAGGAGAATATTGAAAATTACTTTTTAAAGGGTAAAAAAATGATATGTACATTATTTTATAATTTTAATCTTGTAAGTGCCCTATACATCTATTTTCTCTTTATAATTTTAATCTTATAAGTGTCCTATACACCTATTTTCTCTTTATAATGAAATAAAAATTATGATTTATTTATTTTTAAAAATATCATATTCAAAATATTCTAAAATTTTCCATGCCACTTTAATAAAATATATATTTATTACATTGTTGAAGTTAGTGGCATTATCGCAAATCATTTTATGGAGAACTTCGAGAAGAAAGATTTGGATACTTACCCTCTAAAACCATTGAGATGAAAAAGATTTGTGGATGATACCAATGTGTTATGGCCCCATAGGAAAGATGAACTTGAAAAATTATTCCAATATCTAAATGATCTCTCAAGGGATATCAAGTTTACAATGGAATCAAAGGATAGGAGTAGCATTCCATTCCTGGATGTACTAATCAACAGAAAAGAGGATAGGAACCTGGGACATACAATATACAAGAAGAAAACCCACACATAAAATTATCTTCACACAGGCTCTCATCACCACCCGAACCAGAAAATAGGAGTACTTAACACACTAGCCACAAGGGCCATCAGAATATCTGATGAAGAGCACCTTGAACAAGAAAAATATCACCTATCTGAAGTCTTTAGAAGCATAGGTTACAAATACAAGGACATCAAGAGTGAAATAAGAAAATCCCTAGAAAGAACAAATAGTGAACCATGAAACCTCAAGAACCATTCCTCGAGTAAAACAGTTTACCTCCCTTACATTTAGGGGGTCACTAACAAGATTTCCAAAGTTCTAAGAAAAAAGGAGATCACAATAACCTTCAAGCCATCAGAGACCATCAAACAGAAGATGAGATATGTCAAAGACAACATTGACCAACGCTAATACAAAGGAGTCTAAAAAGTGGAATGCTCATGTGGCAGATGTTACATTGGAGAAACGGGTCGTTCTTTTCAAACCAGGATTAAAGAGCATAGTGTTGACATCAAGAACAAATAAATTCACACCTCAATAGTAGCAAAACACTCCCTCACTACCAAACACCATGTGTGCTTAGAAAACATGAAGATCTTGGCAATTATCGAGAAGCTATGGAAATTATCAAGCATCCCAACAACTTAAATAGAGATGGGGGTTTGGAGATTAGTGAGAATTGGCTTCCTCTTATAAGAAAGAGGTAAAACATAACTAGTTTTCCCTCAACCTTAGCTTCCTTAGGATTTTTCTCTATCTTCCTTGTTTTCTTGATTGTTTGTTCTCTCCTCCTTTTTCTCTGTTCTAAGTCTTGTTTTTTTGTTCTTTCTTCCTTCCACCTTAAAATAATTAATATCATATTAATAGAATTCTAGGTTTTCTTTACCCTATACCTTAGCACTATTATTATTATTATTATATTTGGTTCTATTATTATTATCACATATTTATTATAATAATTAATAATATAATAATATTATTCTAGGTTTCCTTTGTTCTAACCTTATTACTAATTCCAATATTTTTATTTTTAACTCTTATTATTATGATAACTAGGTTATTATTAGTTTTATTATTACGCCGAAAGGCATACACCTATTGGCAATGGGCACAATTAATCACCTTTTAATCTAAAATTCTAATCTGATGGTTAACAATTGAAGATGCTGGCATATTCTTAGTTGTCCTCCCAAATCAATGAATGTGATTTACTCTTCATAACTTCCTTGTATTTCTGAATGCATCCGTTAACCTGTTTACTTTTTAACATTTACCTAATCATATTAAGAAATTACTGTAGCACTATATGATTGCCACGTTTAAATGATTAACCTTTGAGATTACCACTTTTAGATTTCCTCAATTATCCAGGCTTTCATTTTCTGGTTGCCAGTGCGTTTCATTTTTTGGCTGGTAGTGTGTTTCAGTCTCGCTAAGGGGCTTGGAGGCAGGTCGAGTTGGATTTCATCCCTCTCCCAGAAGGGCGAGTGCCTCGTGTATTATAATTGGAATATCAACTATCGGTCGCTCACGTCTCCATATTGTTTGTTGCCGGGAGAATCAAGGGATTCAATAGCGACTTTAACGATGTGCCCGATTGATCACCATTTCCCTCTCCCTATGCTTGAAATGTTGCTTTCGTTTCGTTTCATTTTCTGTCTTTCCGATACCTTTCGGTGTTCTTTACCCTATACCTTAGCACTATTATTATTATTATTATATTTGGTTCTATTATTATTATCACATATTTATTATAACAATTAATAATATAATAATATTATTCTAGGTTTCCTTTGTTCTAACCTTATTACTAATTCCAATATTTTTATTTTTAACTCTTATTATTATGATAACTAGGTTATTATTAGTATTATTATTACGTCGAAAGGCGTACACCTATTGGCAATGGGCACAATTAATCACCTTTTAATCTAAAATTCTAATATGATGGTTAACAATTGAAGATGTTGGCATATTCTTAGTCGTCCTCCCAAATTAATGAATGTGATTTACTCTTCATAACTTCCTTGTATTTTTTAATGCATCCGTTAACCTGTTTACTTTTTAACTTTACCTAATCATATTAAGAAATTACTGTAGCACTATATGATTGCCACGTTTAAATGATTAACCTTTGAGATTACCACTTTTAGATTTCCTCAACTGTCCAGGCTTTCATTTTCTAGCTGCCAGTGCGTTTCATTTTCTGGTTGGCAGTGCGTTTCAGTCTCGCTAAGGGGCTTGGAGTCAGGTCGAGTTGGATTTCATCCCTCTCCCAAAAGGGCGAGTGCCTCGTGTGTTATAATTGGAATATCAACTATCGGTCGCTCACGTCCCCATCTTGTTTGTTTGCCGAGAGAATGAAGGGATTCAATAGCGACTTTAACGATGTGCCCGATTGATCGCCATTTCCCTCTCCCTCTGCTTGAAATGCTTCTTTCGTTTCGTTTCATTTTCTGTCTTTCTGATACCTTTCGGCATTCTCCAACCGCGAATTAGAGGTTGTGCTAGTTGTTATAACTAGATTGTCACTCTAGGTTATTATAATTGGTTATTATCATTATATCTAGGTTATTATGATATGATATGCCCCATGGGATAGCACAATTGATGAGACATCCTTCTCAAGCCGTGTGTCCCTAGTGAAGTTCAAACCAATATATATTCCAAGTCATTATGCATTTAGAAATGTAATTTAAACAACAAAAAATAATTACTACAAGTTGTTGAAACAGAAACTAATGGAAATTTTTTTTAACATTAAAATGTCATAACATATGACTTTAATTGTCTTCATCTGCACCAAACTAATGGTTCAATTGCGTTAGATTGTCTCTACCAAACTAGAGATTTTATCAAAATTGTAATTTAACTTGGATGATGGCCATTCTCGAGTAACTCCATGCAAAATTAGCTAATTTTGTCATATCATATTTTTTTTATTTATCATTGTTATAATTTTGGTATTAATGGTTCAATTGTGTTAAATTGTCTCTACCAAACTAATGGTTCAATTGCGTTAAATATTATTTTACCAAAATTGTAATTTAACTTGGATGATGGCCATTCTCCAGTAACTCCATACAAAATTAGCTAATTTTGTCATATCATATTTTTTTATTTATCATTGTTATAATTTTGGACAAAAATGTAAAAGAAATAATTAGTTGTGGCAAAGGGTGGAAGTTGGTTTCATGCTCTTGGAAGGAAAACTCATGGGCGGCTCAATGAAACCTCTAATGTGCTGCGAAAAACCCCTTCACAGTTTTCGAGCAGTTCATTTGGAGTTCGACTTAAACTACGGTAATGCCATTTCCAACGTTGGTATATCTTGATATTATGAGATCATGAACACATGTGCTTCTTATTGACCCTTGTTTTGTAGATGGATCATAAGCCCATGAGGGTTAACCCTTGTTTTGTAGATGGATCATAAGCCCGTGAGGGTTAACCCTTGTTTTGTAGATGAGTTTCAAAAGAATAATATTTCAAAACATGAGTGTTGAGGTTTTAGTTATCAAGCATGCTATTTATGTGTTTATGTATGTCAAAACATTTATAAAATATATTCGTAGATCTATTTAAATGGGGTTTATTTTTTTTATTTTTTTATTTTTTTAATATTTTTATAAATTTATAAAGATGGAAAATGATCTTCATAAACATATATCAACCACTTTTATAAAGTAATTATTGCTACTTGACAGTTAACATTTAGTTTATTAAAACATAATTAATATATAAATTAATTATTACATTAATGTTATATTATAATAATGTATTAATACAATACATTAATGTATTAACTTATATAAATTAATAGTTTATTAATATATAAACGAAAGTATTTATTTACATTAATGTATTATGTATTAATTAATTTATACATTATTAATAATGTAATGTATTAATTAATTACTACATTATTAATTAATATATTGCTAAAATATTAATAGACTAATAAAATAATACATTAATACATTATTAAATACATTAAATGTATTATTAAATATTAATACATGAAAAAAATATTGATACACTAGGAAACTAATACATTAATAATAATGTATTAATACATTAATGTATAATTTGACTAAGTAATTGATACATTAATAATGTAATGATAAATTACTATTAATACATTAATAATGTGATGAATTAATTAATTTATACATTAATACATTATAAATTTATCCATTGCTAACGTATTAATATCCTAATAAAATAATACTTTAATAATATATTAAATACATCAATAAATATATTAATATGTACATTAATAAAGTATTAATACACTAATAAAATAATAATACATTGACCTTAATGTATATAATAAAACATTATTAAACTATTAATACATTAATACATTTATTGAAAAAGACCATTACTATGGTTGACCATGATTATAGTATTTTATGGTCATGACTATAAATGATATTAATATATTAATGTATGTTGTAATGTATTAATTTAATGAAGTAATACATCAATACATTTTTAATAGATACATTACTAAAATATTAAAACATTAAAACATTAAAAAAGTATTAGTACACTAATAAAACAATACATTAATAAAGTAGTAATACATTTTCCATAAATGTAATGTATAAATTAAAATATTAATTTACATTAATGTATAATGTAACTTATTAATTAATTGATACAGTAATAATGTAGTGTATAAATTAAAGTATTAATTTACATTAATGTATAATGTAACCTAGTGATTAATTGATACATTAATAATGTAATGTATAAATTAAAGTATTAATTTACATTAATGTATAATGTAATGTATTAATTAATTGATACATTAATAATGTAATGTATTAATGTATCAATTAATGTAATGTATCTATGGTGAGTGAATCCTAGAGAAAGATAGAGTAAATACAAAAGAATTATATAACCTATAATCTCAAAATTAAAGGAAATACACCATATCTCATCCTCCTCTTAGAAACAAACCTCTCCCCCATTGAGAGCACGACTATGACTAAATACCTAATGTATAAGAACAAGTTAAACAACATGGAAGACAAGAGGCTCCCTAAAATTGCTTTAAAATACAGTCATAACCACCATCGACTCAAGTGAGGATGGCATAAAGATGCCTTGTCTTGGCTAAACTATTGGGGAATCATGGAAGACACCATTTTGCAGAATAAAGATATTATTAAAAAATAATTCAAATCAAAATTTAAGGAGAAAATGTGGTGTGATAAAGAGTTAGAGGGAAAAATAAAATTAAGGTATTATAAGGATGTAATCAACCCTAATCTAGAAGATCAAAATTATCTATGTGTAAAGAAAAAAATAAGCATTGCTAAGATAAGAACAAATTCTCACGACCTCCATAGTGAAACTGGGCGTTGGTCAATTCCTAAAATGTCATGGGATGAAAGAGTGGGTCACCTTTGTGACACTAAGAAGGTTGAAGATGAAAAGCACTTTCTCTTAGATTGTCTAGCCTATACCCATATTAGATCTCATTTTCAAGATATTTGTCACACTACCAACCTTCATAACCGCTTAACTCATCAAAAGTATGGTGATCTTGGAAAGCTTCTCTTAATGTTTTTGGAGCACGGAAACAAAATTCTAAAGAATTGTAAGTAATCACTTACCCTCTTAAGGTCTGATAAACCAATTTGATCTTAGTGGACGTTAATTATCATCATCATCATCATCAATTAAATTTACATTGACAAAGTATTAATACACTAATAAATAAAAACATTAAAAATAAAATGCCAAAGTATTAATGCATTAAATTAATAATAAATTAATAATACATAATTACATTAATGCAATGTAAAAAATAAACTATTAATAGAGTAATATAAAATGTAACATATTAAATTATTAATAGATTAATAAAACATTATTAAAGTATGAATACATTAATAATACATTATTAAAGTATGAATACATTAATACATTAAATGAGAATGACCATGGTTGACTATGGTTGTCCTTCATCATAGTTGACTATGGTTGATCCAAAGTTTATTATGGTCAACCATGCCCATGTATGACCTTTGTTGACCATGTAGATCTTATTATGGTGGGCCAAGTTGATTATGTTTAACCTATTAATGTTAAAGTATTAATAGACTAATAAAATAATACATTAAATACATCAATAAATACGTTACTAAATATTGATACACTAGGAAACTAATACATTAATAATGTATTAATACATTAAAGTATAATTTGAGTAAGTGATTGATGCATTAATAATGTAATGATAAATTAATGTATTAATGTAATGTATAAATTAAAGTATTAACGTATTAATCCATTGATACATTAATAATGTAATGTATTAATTAATTAATACATTATAAATTAATCCATTGCAAAAGTATTAATACATTAATAAAGTAATATTTTAATAATATATTAAATACATCAATAAATACATTAAATACAGTAATAAAGTAGTAATACACTAATAAAGTAATAAATTAACAATACATTAATAAAGTAGTAATACATTGAACTTAATATATATAGTAAAATATTATTAAAATATTAATACATTAATACATTTTTAATAAACACATTAATAAAGTATTAGTACACTAATAAAACAATGCATTAATAATACATTAATACATTATTTCATAAATGTAATGTATAAATTTAAGTATTAATTTACATTAATGTATAATGTAACCTATTAATTAATTGATACATTAATAATGTAATATATAAATTAAAGTATTAATTTACATTAATGTATAATGTAATCTATTAATTAATTGATACATAATGTAATGTAAAAAATTATAGTATTAATTTATATTAATATATAATGTAAAGTATTAATTAATTGATACATTAATAATGTATTAATTAATTAATACATTTATACAATATTAGTTAAATTTACAGTGTCAAAGTATTAATACACTAATAAAGCAATACATTAAAAATACATTAAATGTAATAATAAATAGAATGTCAAAGTATTAATACATAATTACATAATGCAATGTAAAAATTAAAGTATTAATACAGCAATGTATAATGTAGCATATTGAATTATTAATACATTATTAAAGTATTAATACTTTACCCCTGAATGGGGTGCCACGTCGCAGAGTCGAGCCACGCGGGATAACGTCAGGATGCACCATTAATACAACCACCGGCGACCATCCCCTCAGCAATTAAATGAGAATGAAATCGTGCAGCATTATCCAGGAGATGAGGCCCTTCGCGCAAGTGACCAGTACAACGCACCAGAGCACTCGGAAGCTAGCCTTAATGGCCATGGCAGTCGCCGTCGTCCTCCTCCTTATCACCCGCCTCGACAGCATTGAGCGGCATTCGCTTACTGCAGAGTCGAATGCAGAGCCAAATTTAGCAGACCCACTGGAGCTTTGGAGCAGAGCCATCCACCCGCAGGGAACCTTCGACATCTCCAAGTTCCTCATTATGCCCAGAGCATGAGGAAAGCCACGTAGGGGCGCAGCTTGGTACACAGTCGAATCTCGCCGACAGAGGCAGAAGAAATTCGAGCAGGCGTTGGCCATGGCGTCCTCACGAAGACACAGGAAACCTCGAACGCCTCCAATGGTGTACGTGGAAGAGATCACCCTGGACGAGGCCATGCAAAGCTATCCTGAGCTCCCTCTGTTCATAGTCCCGGACAATTGAATCCTCCCACTGATTTTGGCACTGATGACAAGATTTCACCTTCGCGCAAACTGCTTGGCTCCAGTGCAACTCGCCCAGCAGAGGAATTCACCACCTGCCATGCTGAAGAAGAGACCCTGTCCTACGCAAAAGGAAGAAACGACTCACCCACTGGTGCACCTATGGAGGAGGCAACTCAGCTATTCAACCGACCGGCACATCAAGACAGCGAAGCACATGCAAGCGAAGGAGAAACGAGGCCAATTCCCTTAGCCTCTGCTGACAGCAATTGGCAGGACTAACATCACTTCACCAATCTGGGGTACCTAGCTCTAATCTTTGATATGCAGAGCCTGTTGGACGATCAGATATTTCGCATCGCTCGAATCGACCATCGACTCGACATGTTGTTCGCTGCTCACTCCAGGACTCTCCCGAAAAGGCAATGCCCTACGTGCGCGCAAGCTTATGCGTTTCTAGCAGGATGGCGAAGGCACGGGGATGAGGACGAGCCGGCTGGCTAAAAGGTTCAGTGATGTTCTTAGTTAGCAATCTTTTTTTGTTTTCGAACCAGGTTTTCGCCCAATTAGATCTTAGTCATGTTGTAACTAGGTTTTCAGTACACAGACTGCTCTTAATGGCTAGGTGTCATGGTTTCCTTCGGGCAGGACTGCACTCTAATAGTTTTGTTTGCTTGGAAACAAATGGCATAATATGCCCAGTTGTCTCGGTTTCCTGCTTAGGCGGGACAGCTGGCATCGTAAATAGTCTCTGTAACTCGACAATGATAATATAACAGGTTCTTCCCCTTTTACTTAAAAAAAAAAAGTATTAATACCTTAATAAAACATTATTAAAGTATTAATACTTTAATAAATACATTATTAAAGTATCAATACATTAATACTATATTATTAAAGTATGAATACATTGATACATTAATTGAGAATGACCATGGTTGATTATGGTTGATGAGGGTTTATCATGGTCAACCATGCCCATGTGTGACCTTTGTTGACCATGTGAATCTCATTATGGTGGGTCATGTTGATTATGTTTAACCATAGTTTAATATGGCACTGTGTGACAATGACTTATGTTCGTCCCATTGTGACATAGGGAAATGTATGTCACAATGTCACGTCGGGATATATGTGTCAGATTGAAACATGAGGACATCTTTGCCACATTGTGACAACAAGGCTATGTTCATCACATTGTGACATATGTATATGTTTGTCACATTGTGACATTAATATGTTTGTGATGACAGAGCAATGTTCGTCACATTACGACAACATGGAAATGTTTATCACATTGTGACATCTATTTATGTTCATCACATTGCGATGACAGGGTTATGTTCATCACATTACAACTTCCATATATGTTTGTCACATTGGGACGTTACTATGTTTGCGACGATAGGGTTATTTTCATCAAATTGCGACGACATGGATATGTTCATCACATTGCAACATCCATATATGTTTGTCACATTGTGACATTACTATGTTTGTGATGATAGGGTTATTTTCATCACATTGCGACGACAGGGCTATATTCATCACATTGCAACGTCCATATATATTTGTCACATTGTGATGTTACTATGTTTGCGACGACAGGGTTATGTTCATCACATTGCAATGATAAGGCAATGCCTGTCACATTGTGACGTTTATTTATGTTTTTCACATTGCGATGATGGAGATATGTTCATCACATTGGAGTGTCTATATATGTTCGTCACATTGCGACATTACTATGGTCGACACATTTCGACATTTGGAAATCTTTATCACATTGCAATGTCGAGATATGTGTGTCACATTGCAACGTGAGGAAATTTCGGTCACATTGTGATGACAGGGCAATGTGCGACACATTGCAACATTTTTTATGTTTGAAACATTGAGACGTTATTATCAACAATGTGACGGCATGGTTGTTATCGTAACATCGCGACATTAGTTTATATTCGTCACATTGTGATGTTACTATGTTCAATAGATTGAAATGTTTAGTATGTTCATTAGATTGTAATGTTACTATGTTCATCAATGTGCAACGTTACAATGTTCAAGGCATTGCAACATTACTATATTTATCATGTTGTGTGACGTTTCTATGTTCGAGACATTGCAACATTACTATGTTTGTCATGTTGTGACGTCCTATTTTTTCGTCAGATTGCAATGTCAGTGCATGTTCATCACATGACATGGTTGGTTTGTGTTCGTCACATTATGAAAAGGAAGTTTGGCGAAGTTATTAAAAAAAATCTAACTAAGTGTTTCCTTTGTGAAAAAGATAGGAATGTTGAACTGAAGTGATATATTATAAAGAAGGAAACTGAAAATCATACTTGGTCTAAGGACATTGATAGCATACGATCTTAAACTGTAAAATCTATCCCTTTATAATAAGTATATATAAAATTAGAGTATGCATTAATGCATTCCTCTTTTTGGTGTTACAAATTGTGATTGTGAGAAAAACACAAAGGAAGGGATTAAAAGCAATTATGATTTATAGTAGTAAAATATTTAACTGAAATCCATTTATGACTAATTGTGATCGATTTTGTGGTATTGTTTTGATGGATATATTCATACAAAAACCATGTTCTCGTACAACTAAAGTGTTCATACAAGGGCACTATAGGAGAAAGTACCATTTCAGTGTCACAAAGGTAACAGATTCTTTCATGCCATGGTGTTTTTCTTTTTATATATTATTTTATTTTCTTATTTTATAATAAAACAAAATTTTCAATTGAATATATAAAATTCAAATGGATTAAAATTTAGTTTTTTTTTTTTTTTTTACAAGAATGAGTATGAGATATATTAAGAAAACAGCAGAAAACTACTGGCACAATCACAATCAGTCTTCATTGGGTATTCTCAACTATGACTTTGGGATTAGCTCTCGTTCACAAGTTTATGGTAATTTATCAAATCCCTCGGTTTTGTCTAGTAATAGAACTCCTTTGCTTAGCAGTACTGCTTTGTTAGCTTCTTTATCTGCTTCACCATTTAATTCTCGCAAAATATGGAATAGATGGATAGAATGGAAAGTGGACATAAGGAGTTTAATTTTCTGAAGAATTTGCCTGAGCCTCATATGTCTGGTAAGGTTCTTAGAAGAGAGGGCTTGAATAATGATACGAGAGTCTCCAAAGACATTGAGGTCCGTGATGTTCATGATTTGGGCTTGAGATAAGCCTTGCCAAAGGGCTAAAGCTTCAGCTATGTTATTTTTGTCCTTGTCGATTCCCCAGGAATATGATAGTACCTTTGTTTCCTCGGGATCAATAATCCCCCCTCCCCTGCCAGCCTCGTCGGGGTTTCCTTTAGAAGCTCCGTCAAAGAAAAGACTATGCCTTTGAAGGGAATTGTGCCATATTGTGAAGGTTGAAGGGTCCAACCTGATTTTCCACTCGAATGTAGAGGGCTGAGAAGTAGTTGATACTTTCAAAGTACTTGGGATAAGGCTTGACAGCCATTCTTCCTCGTTAGGAGTTAACTTACCTTTATTTGTTGGCAAATGGATGGATGAAAAAAATTCCACCATGATTTCTTTAGATTTTGCACTCACTTGGCCCTCTCTGGCAGCTTTCCCTTTGAAGACTCGGGCGTTGTGTTCTAACCAAATTTTCCAGCAAATAAACTTGGGAAGGTACCCCTAGCAGCTTTTTAGTTGGTCTTTCTTCGTGAGGGAGAAGGGGCATAAATCATGCCAGCTAAGAAGAAGGTCGGGTATCTCATCCGGGAGAGTGTCTTGAGTTGTTCAAGAAGCTAACGCCAGATACCATACCTCTCGAGTGAATGAGCAGTTCAACAATATATGTGCCACGATTTCTTCATTTGAGACGCAGAATGGACAACGTGTGGGGCCTTCCCATCCCTTTATTTTGATGTTATCTCCAGTGAGAATGGCATTATGCACTAGCGTCCAGATGAACATGTCGATTTTCAGGATGGATTTGTATCTCCAGACTTCTTTCCACAAGGATGGATTGGGGGGGCATACAGATTTGCTTTGGCGAGCTTGTAACCCTCTGAAATTGTGTAAGAGTCGGACTGTTGTCCCCATCCCCTTCGGTCTTTCTTATTTGCAGTGATCGGTGATTTCCCCTGGAGTAACATGAGTAATCGGATTTCTTCATTGTGCAGGTGGCTTGGATTTCTCGGTAGATTCCATTATTTCCAGCTTTTGTTTGCATCTAAATGCCACTTTGAAATGTCCCAAATCGTGTTTAATTGTTGGGCGTGGGGGAAGTTTTTTAAATTGTTGGTGCCCAGGATGGAATCTAAAGGAGGCTATCCCAGGATCGAGTCCTCCCATATTAGAATGTTTTCTTTGTTTCTTGGTATCCAGGTTAGATGGGGATTGAAGTACCCAGAGGTTTTTTGACAGATTGTGAATATTGGTGATCCTTTTGAGACTTTAGGGGCTATATTGAGACACTTCCTTCTAGCGCCTAAATAATATTTCTTCCACAGGGGGTTCTTGCTCCAAGTGAGTTTTCTAGAGACCAAGTTCCAGAGAAGTTTGGCCCCTAGTGCCATATTTTGGGATCTCAGGTGTCTTATCTGAATACCGCCTTCTGTGTATGGCTTTGTTACTTTCTCCCAACTGACTAGAGGCAATTTGTTTTCATTCCGATTGCCTCCTTTCCAGAGAAATCTTCTTAAAAGAGACTTGATTTGGCTTATGCATCCATATGGAGCTAACAGAATGGAGCTTTGATATATTGGAATATTGGCCAACACTGATTTAAGGAGAACTAACTTCCCTGCCAAGTTTAACCAAGAGGCTCCCCACGCTTGAATTCTGGTTTTTATTTTGTCAATTACAGGAGACTAGTGAGAATATTTGTGCTTGGATTTGAATATGGGGAATCCTAAGTATTTGAATGACTCCCATTGAGTTTCCCCTTCCATCTCCAGTATTCTAGATATTTCCACCATTTCCCTTGGCTTGCAGTTCCACCCAAATATTACTCTTCCTGTAATTTATTTGGCTCCCCGAAGCTTCCTTGTAAAGATCTAGCTGTTGCTTGAAATTTACGAGCTATGATGGTACTAGCCCCTCCCAATAGGAGTGTATCATCGACAAATCAAGCATGGTTTATATCTTTGACCCCTCTTGCAATTTTTATGCCCATTAATTCTTATTGGGAGCGACAGTGTTCTAGTTGAAAGCTTAGCAAGGAGGCTTGAATGGAATAGAGTAGGGGGGACAGTGGGCATCCCTGTCTGATCCCCCTAGATGCCTGAAAGAATTTTATTGCTCGATCATTGACTAACGGAGAAATCCAACGAGTCCCGATACAAGCCTTAATCCATTGGATGAAAGAAGCATTGAAGCCATATTTTTGCATTACCTGAAACAAAAAATCATGCCTTACTCTGTCAAAAGCATTTGCTAGATCTAGTTTCACAATCATACCTTTTTCACCCCGCTGCATGCTTGAGTGGATCGCTTCTTGGACCTTAATTATATTGCCAGTTATGTGCCTTCCTTTGATGAAGCCTCCTTGGTTCTCTGGAATGATTGTTGGGAGCATACCCTTGAGTCAATTGGAGATTACTTTTGTGATAATTATGTAGCCAATATTGCACAAGGAAATCGAGTGAAATATTTTAAAGGATGAGGCTCCTTTTTCTTTAGGAATTAAAGCTAAGAACGCAGAATTAGTGCTTCCCCCAATCTTGTGGAATTTTTGTGATTTTAACACCATTTTATGCAGATCATGCTTTATGATTGGCCAACAAACTTGAAGGAAACGGGTTGTAAATCCTTCAGACCCTGGAGCTTTATCAGGGGCTAGACTGTCCAAGGCTGATTTCACTTCTTTCAAAGTGACTGGTGTTATAAGTTGTTGATTGGATCTTGGTTTGACGACTGAAGGGATCAAATTGAGAAATTGATGATGGATTTATGTGGAAGTATCCTCAGTGTAAATCCCTTTGAAGTGGAGATGAGCAGCTTGCTTGATTCCTTCTAAGTCATTGACAATCTGATTCTGAAATTGAATTTCCTTGACAGAGTTGTAATTTTTCCTGGCTTCTGCTTGCTTATGAAAGAAGCTTGTATTTTTATCTCCAACTTTTAGCCAAAGACTTCGAGATTTTTGTCGCCAATATTCTTCTTCCTCCCTACAGGTTGTATGGAGCTTTCTATGGACATCTTTTTCTGTTTCCAGCGTGTGTGGGCTGATATTTCTTTCTTCCATTTTTAGTTGGTGCACTTCCAGGTGTTGTTGAGCTTCCATTCTTTGGGTTGATGGGGATTTCAAAGATTTTACCCATATTTTGAGAGCCCTCTTCAACCTTCAGAGCTTTTATTCCCACACAAAAGAGGGTGAACCTGAAACTAGATCCTTCCAAACTCCGATGACCGGCTCAAAAAACTTAAAATTTAGTTATTATTATTTAAATTAAATTATCATTATTATTTTCTTATTATTAAAAAATAAACCTATCTCTTATATATATAATTTGCAAATTATTGTATATATAATTTGCAATATTTCTCAAGATTACAAAAATTAAATTATTATTATTTAATTTGAATTTATTTTTTATTATTATTATAAAATAAACCTATAACATTATAAATCTATTTAAAGATATATATTATTATTAATTAATAGGATATCTCTATTTACATATTAATCCTCCTATATTATAGATTATATAATAAATTACAATATATATTTATATTATATTTTAATATGTAGATATTTCCCATTTACCCATATTTATATATTAACATTGTAATCATCTATGTAAAATATAAATTGAAGAATTTGAATGTTAAGAGCGTTAACTCTATTTTTTTCACGAGATAGATTGTAAGGATGAATGCTTCAATGTTTCTTATATGAAGATAATTGAATGAGAATTCACTCATACCTGCCGCATGCTTTCTTGTTTTGTAAATTTCCATCACTATTTACATGAAAACGATGTCATGGATCTTTGCAATAATTTAATAAAGGTGGTTTAACATGTTCGAAACTAATTTCATTCTCGTCGACGACCGAAATACACATAGCACTAGATCTAATAAATAACGAACGAAAAGATACTAATAAACGATCGCATAAGACTCTAAACCGAGAGTGTTAATGGAGTTTTGCAAAAAAGACTCTCCGGATGGAAAACCTATGAATATATATAACCCTACTAAAAGTCCACGTGATACATAATAAGCATAGGTAATGTTGTAAAGTAATTAACCTAGTTGCAAATAAACGCAGGGAACTTGATTGGCACTTTTTTTTTTTTTCTTGGAGGCAGGGTATTTATAGAAAATGGAGCAGGTTTATGGCGGTTGAACTCTTTGGGCCTACTCCCCTACAATTTTGGAGTTTTATTTTGGAGGTGGTTTTAGGTGAGCTTTCAGCCAGATTGAGAACCTTGGTTATTTGGGTGGTTTGGTGATTATCATGTTTTAAAGCCCCTAAACTTTGGCGGTCAATGGACCTGATACGACGAAACCACCATCATTATCGTGTTATCTTTTCGTTGGATAGCACAGTGGTGGGTTTTTTCAAGCATTGACGAAGCTTCCATGTTTTTTAGCTACAGTAGGAGTTATTTTTAGCCGGTTGAAAGGCCTCGATTTGACAGGGGTCTTTTATTAATCCTTGTATCTATCCTCCCCATCATTTATTTTGTCTTAAACATTGATTCTTGTCTTTTCCGCCATGATATGACTATAGACCTGAGGTGGCAGGCTTTCGGGGGTTGGAGGAAGACTTGGTATGGACAGTGAGGTGAGCACACTCATGGGTGTGAGTGACGAGGTACTTTGGGAGAAGGAACGCCTATTTTCCTCGGTGGACGAGATGTGAAGGATTGATGACAGTAGGTGCCACATTAATGAAGGCTTAAACGCGTCACTGATTTTCTCCTAGAAAGCGACGACCCTTCTATCTGCAGGTAAGAAGCGCTCCTCTCATCTGTGTAGTGATTTCCATTTACAGGGATACACAACTGATGGTTTGGGAAGCAATGAGGGTGCGGGCATAGACCTGAAGTTTAGAGGGTCAGGTATTACTTTTATAATAGAGTGGGTTAAGGTTGTTGAGTTTTCAAACCGGACTGGTACTCAAACTGAGGCCACACTAGGAGGCAGAACACATTTGAAGGGTGGTTTTGTGAAACGCTTCGTGAGAGCGTGGAAGCCAAAAAAGACTAAACGGAGGACGGTGATGGGGGTTGATGTGGGTTTAGAGGACTCATGCAATCTCTCTCTATGTGAGCTAGTGGGGAGGTTTGCATACAGGTCTCAATGCAAAAGACCGCTTGTTGAATGGATGTCGAGTACCTAGGAGTCAGTCTTAGGATACTCTACGGAGCTATTGACATTGCCGAGAGGTTGGCTAGGCTTCGTTTTTAAAAAACCCGAGGACACCGAGCTCATTCTGGGTAGGTTTTGGGACTATAATGGAGGGAGCTTAATGCTCAAGCATTGGCACATTCGTTTTGACCCAAACACTGAATACTTTAGTTTCTGTCATTTATGGGTACTACTTCCAGGTCTTCCGCTTTAGATGTGGAACACCAGAGTGTTGGAGGCGATTGGAAATGTTATGGGATGATACATTAAAGTTGATGAAGCCGCCTTACTGTCTAAGGACAAAAGAAGGGATAAAGTTTTGGTATAGGTGGACATTCACGCGAGACTATTGGAATCTCTTGAAATCGAATGGCGGGGTCACATTATAGTACAACGACTGAACAACTTGGGGATACCCTTCCGGTGTTCCCTTTGTAGGTGGACTGTCCATTTGCGTAAGGAATTCCATTCAACTCTCCGGTTTTCCGACTCGAAGGATTCTCTAGAGGACCAATCAACGGACCTTTACATGGACGTCATGGATTCGCAGGAGTTGGGGGACTATGTTGCTTTGTGTACTGAGGATACATATGGGAACTCGGTCGCCACCTTTGTTGGTAAGCTTAAGTCACTCTGGCCTTCTCTGTATTTTTCTTTGTCTGCTTGGGAGAGGGACCACCTGGATAGTACTTTCATGCCAAAAAGAATACCTTCATGTAACACCCCCACGCTTTGTGTGAGAATTAAATAAAATTTCTCGTTCACGAACTAGATTAGATCTTTGATTTCCTATTGAAATCTCGTTATTCGATCCCTGGGCCCTATTGAAACCCCACCAGCATGAACATGCACAAGGCGCGAGCTTCACCTATGCGACCACAGGTTGTGACCGCACACCTATAAAAAAAATGACACTTCGCATTTCGGGACTTCGAGACTTCTGCATGCGAGTCAATCTTGACTCATGTTTCCCTGAATCCCTGACCTTTGGTTCCTCTCTGAGGCCGGATCTATGGTCCTGCGCTATCCCCTCGATCAACGGCTGTGACCGCGTCGTGATTTCGCGTACCGGGATAATGAGCGTGAGCAAGCTCTGACTCTTTGTTCCCCAAAATCTCGATATCCATTAGCTCCTCCCTTAATCTTCCACCCATACGATCGGTCACCAGGACCTGGGGATTATTCTCCGAACTCGTCGGGACTTCACATTTCGCGAAGTTAGAAAATAGCCCAACGCCTATCTTTTGAAAGCCTGGCCAATATCCCCTCGCCCATATCAACGGTCATGGCTCTCCTGTGATCTGATGGTTTAGATCAAATTGCAAGTTCGGGTCTCGTAAGTTCACAAAACTCTATCCTTTGACTTCCTTCAGCAGCAAGTCAATGAAATGCGGATCCTTCGCCACGTGTCCTCTGTCGGTGGATGGTTCTGATTACTTCGGGACTTTCAGGACTTTGACGAAGCCACTCTCCCGCCTACACAAGGGTTAAGATCGATGGTCACGGTAGCTCTCGATGGATCTTGGGATCTACGGTCCCGGTTCCATCACTACTTGCAAAGACTGAAGGGGTCGAGGCGTTAATCCCTGCGCTCCTCCTCTAGATCCAATGGTCCTGACAGACCTAGGATACTTCCAAAAGGATCTCGTCTGTTTGTCTACCAAACGAAAGGATACTCCCTTTTGATAATTTGACTCGATATCCTTTCTGGATTCGGGCAACGAAATTTAACCTCTTAGAGCTTCGATCCTCTGCGGCTTTGAAACCTTCTAAAACTAACTCCTTCTTGCACAGGGTTCCCATACCCAGGTCACCTAAACCTTCAAATGATTCTTGGGCAAATTATCCCTACTCTTAGTCGGGTTTCTAGATAAGGGCTCGGGTGCGTTTCAAAGTCCCTAGGCTACTGACCTGAATGAAATGCCTTCCTAACTCACCGAGTTAGGAGCTATGACACCAGGGCAAGGTAAACTCGTGGGTTTACCATAGCGGTATCCATACCAAGGAACTTACTTCGACTCTGAGATATGATTCAATTCCCTGGGGAAGGTGCTTTCGAGGGATTAAATTAGAACATCACGAGAGTCAAGCAGATGAGATGATTCTTAGTGGAACGAGCGCATGCTCCAGACTTAATCATTTTGTACAGAAACCAACTATGACATATAAGTATACACATGCATCCATTACTTCCAATCTAAAACACCAAGCAATCATTCCACACATAAACCATTTATGGGTGTATAAACATGAGCATGTATCCATGATATTCAATTCAAAATACAAGGCATAAAACACTTATCAGATCCACAAAGCGTGATGCAACTGCTGAGAGGGGTGCTCGTTTCCACCCTACCATAGGCTCAGTCACTCCCAATGGATTTATCACTGGCCACCCCTGAGCTCAGACCACGATGCTCTGAGATTCAATCTCTTACTTCCAATTCAATGGAAGTTAGGGATGAAGGTTACTCTCCTTCTCCCTTTACAAAAAAATAGACAAGGACTAAGGTTACTCTCCTTCTCCTGTGTTCAGAACTCCATCTGATTCGAGAGCTTAGGTTCTGCTATGTGATCTTCACTGCCTCCTCTACCCACCCCCCACACGTCCTTTCTTGCATCCCTCTGCAATATTGTGTGTGGTGCGAATTTCCCTGTCTATGGTCAGGTCTGAGAGCTTTACGGATGGGCGGTCCTCCCCATCCCCTCATTAACTCTTGAGGAGCCTCCCCACCTACCATCCTGATGGAAATTCATTCCTAGGTCAGAGAGTTGTTTTGGTCTTGAGCAAATAAAAACCAGTATGGTCCTTGGTTCGGTGGAAGTTAATGCTACAGTTTTGGGTTTCTAGGTATAGGATAGGGAAGAGGAGTTGCAAGGTAATTATTGTACATGTAACACACCTGACCCCCTAACCCTCACTTAGGCTGGTGGGATGTAAAAATTCCCTCTATTTCAACTTGCTTCATTTACTACAATTCATCCCATAATTGAATTGTGCTCATGAAGAGCTTTCCAGTGATTGTAATCTTTCCAAATTCTAAACTTGATATCAAAAGTTACAACCTCTCAATGTATTTCAACTTACTGCCACATGACATCTACGTGGCTACCTATCTGTTGGCACAGGGGCAGACCCAGGGTTCATCTCTAATAGCGCACAAGCAATCCCTAACTACTAGCCCTTTCAACAACACCAGCAACACAGATGCAGTCTCACTTGAAGTAGCAATAAGGGGTTGCAGGACACATGTGTCTACAACCAGAGGAAATGAAAAGTGGATCCAGGGAAACTCACACACACAGATATAGTTATTCTTCAT